>CM031945.1:10369719-10569719 GCA_018749465.1 Paracanthobrama guichenoti
TCCTATCAATATGGACCAACATTTCTAAAGAATGCTTTCAGCACCTTGTTGAATCAATGCCACGTTAGAATTAAGGCAGTTTTGAAGGCGAAAGAGGGTCAAACACAGTATTAGTATGGTGTTCCTAATAATCCTTTAGGTATATATATATATATATATATATATATATATATATATATATATATATATATATATATATAATCACCACAGAACAGCAGTGTTGTTGCTATGGTGTCTAATGTAACGCTGAAAGAAAAAAAGAAATAGATAATTAACATACTGTTTATTTTGTAGCCATTCTATTAATATCTTAACAAAACAGGTCATCAGGGGCATTCACAAATCACCAACACCTGACAAACCCCCCTGCCTCTGGTTCACAGGTGCGTGAGTTTGTGTGATGGAAGAAGGTTGAATGATGCTCTGTCGCTGGAGGACAGATTTCTTTGACATGTGTAACCTCTGAAAATATGATCGAAAACATCAACCGGCGTCATTGCTCTCTATTTACTTCCTCTTCCCAGAATAATCATCCCCGTTTCTCCCCACCTCCATTTCTCAAGACTCCTGTCTGCTTATTCCTGTGAAAGTCTCCCTCCCTCTCTCTTTCCCTGAATATCCCTTTTGGCCTCAGGAGGTGTTATGACAGTAAGGATGGAGTGTGTGAAGAGCAAGAAGGAGCATGAAGAGAGATAGTGCTGGGGGCGAGCTGGATGGAGGGTAGACGGGAGTTAAAAAAGGGGCACTGTTTCAGAAAGGTAGCCTGGAGAGACAGACATCAACCGCCATTCGGCTTCTATTCAGACCTGCCCATCTCACCCACCACACTAATAGTTTGGGGGGAGGGGGTTTGGGAGGGGTAAACATCAACACCAGTCAAAACAGGTAGCTGCCCAGGGGTCCGTTCTTCGTAACTTGCTTAATACATCTGAGATGATTTGACAGATCCCAGATCTTCTAATCGTGATAACTGATCTCTGACTAATTTGGTTCTTCAAACGAATTTGCATATTGGATTAAAATATCTGGATTAAGTTGTCTGAGATCACTGCGCATTCCTGTGTTCCCTGATCTATTGATACTCGAAACCACAATCAGCAATGTAGTGATTGGCTGGCAGCAAGACAACAATGTAATGACATCATATCATTAAAAAAAGACACCTGGTGAAAAAAAAAAAAAAAAAAAAAAACGAATTTCTGGACCTTATAAGGAAATAACCAAAACAACATAAAAGTTTTTTTTTTTTTTTTACATTATTCCCAATTATTTATATTCACGATTTTATATTTGTACACCCTTTACATTTTTATTTCAATGTTCTAATTAGCAATTCATTTAATTTTTCCAATTAAATAATTCAATTTGTATGATTTGTTACGTATTAATTAAAATTTCTTAAGGGTCAAGATCAAGTTATCTGCATCTCCTGCGCAGCATCAAGCCATCCCATAATATCCGTCATCACTCGAAATTAATGCACGGCTCAGAGTAACTGTACAACATGTGTGTAAGACTCCAATAAAATTATAAAGTAATTATTCCATCACAAATGAATCTCTCAATCAAGTGGCTGTGTCCATAGTATTAACACAACATTATAATATTATTTTTAAATACATTTTTTATATTATTATAAAAAATTATTATTGGCTGGTTCAGTAAGGAACTCTTGTAATAAAGTAGCAGTGGCTGGGACAGATTTGAAGTATCACCTCAAGATGCAATCTAATCCTGTTCACATGAAATAAGCTGCTCCCAAGCAGGTTTAACTTTACGGACCTGTTGCTATGACAGCAAGTCCAGGATGAGCATCAAAGAACCAAACATTCCAAGATCATGCCAAATTGTCAACAATCAAATCCAACTAACTGAGTTAGCGACGTATGAAGAATGGACCCCTGATCTTGAGTTAAACATAAACACACACGCACGCACACACACACACACACGTCTGGTGCGCTATCTTTCTGGGGACTCGCCATAGACATAATGGTTTTTATATTGTACAAACCGTATATTCTATCCCCCTACACTAACCTTACCCATCACACACAACTTTCTGCATTTTTACATTTTCAAGAGAACTTTATGATTTATAAGCTTTTGTACCCATGGGGACCTCAATTTAGGTGACACAAGTCCCCATGAGTCTGTGTGCATTCAGGTTGAAGTCCCCACAAGGATAGAAAAACATGTGTACACACACACACACCCACCCACCCACACACACACACACACACACACACACACACACACACACACACACACACACACACACACACACACACACACACACACACACACACGTCTGGTTCCCTATCTTTGTGGAGATACGTTTTTATACTGTACAGATTGTATTTTCTATCCCCGTACACTGCCCCTATGCCTAAACCTACCCATCACAACTTTCTGCATTTCTACATTTCCAAAAAAAAATTATAATTCTGTGTGATTTATAAGCTTGCTTCTTCATGGGGACCTAAATTTAGGTCCCAACGGTGACATGAGTCCCCATGAGTCAGTGTGCATTTTAGGTTGAAGTGCCCACCAAAACATGAACACACACAGACAGATTATTCCACAATACACCATTGAGAGAGAATGACTGGGTCATTGCTTGGGTCATGCTTGCAGGCCCTTAATGATATCATTCTTGAGGAAAGGACATCATTTTTGGTGTAAAAACAAAAGCACATCCATGAGCAGCTGGCAGGATTTTATCAATTCTGTTGGGGTGACTTATGTATTCTTTTATATACAAAAACCAAACACACACACACACACACACACAGACACAGACACAGACACACACAGACACACAGACACACAAACACTCACGCACACGCAGACACACACGCACACGCAGACGCACACGCACACACACACACACACACACACACACACACACACACACACACACACACACAGACACAGACGTCTCTAAAGAATTCAGTGATGACATTGTTGAGGTTTAACCTGCAGGGCAAAAAACCCCAATGTAGCAAAATCACTGTCACTTTCATCCACTCATTCGCTTCAAACTGTAATGAGCAGGTCAACAAACAACCACCTCGTCTGTCTGTCTCTCTTGTGGAAATTTTGATATCATTATTCTTGTGTCTGTGTCTCCAGGCATGGGAGGCACCAGATCTGACTAGTGTTTTCTAATACAGGGCTGCGGAAACCAACATAATTAGACAAAACTGTGATGAGCGAAAGGAGTTGACAAAATCTAGCCCCAAGAAAATATGTCATTATGTTCTTCCTGTCACTGACGCTCCATCAAGGGATGAAAGTCGACACGCCTTCCCCCAGGCCTCAAGCTGTAACCATACTATAAGAATGATGGCATTTGCGTTCATAAAACTACAATTGCTGCATGATTCATGTTTCACATTAATGATGAATGGGATTGAGGTTTACATTAATAGCTGTCATTTAAAAGGCTTTATAGCCTTTATTGTTACAAAACGTAACATTGTGTTTATAGTTTTCGCCTGTATTTCTGTACTGGGACAATTTTATGAGCCTCAGCCAGCCACAGTTTATTCTTTATGTCTCGTCTTCATTCATTTCAATCACTTTCAGCATTATATAATATCTATATAATTCTATTTTTTAATGCCTGTGTTATTCTCTTATTAGAAATGAATTGTGTTCATTTTATAGTTATAATTTTAGTTCATGAAATAAATCTCCATTGTTTCAGTACTACAGGAAAGTAATGTAGCTGTAAGAGAAATGCCTTTTTACCCCATGTGGCATTTAGTCCAATTGTACCTTCATATAGAGCTGACATAGCTGTATTCCTTACAGACTAGGATTAATGAATACCATCTTTGTTTAAATAAAATAATTCAAACAAAAGAATGCCTATCTTATATAGTTTATTATTCATTAAATTTGAATTTTGTGAAATATATAGATAAATGTAAATAGGTATATAGGTAACTATGGAACATAATAATGTTCGGGGCTCAGACTTACTCTCCCAGTTTAAATCTAGATTAAAGACGCATCTCTTTAGCCAAGCATTCGTATTATGCATCCCATAACCTTGTACTCCAGTTATATCAGTGCACATGATTGTTCTTGCTTAATGCTTTGAACAGCAGCCACGCTAATTATTTTCCTGTTCTGTTTTATCTCAGGATACCCATACCGAGGTAATCTAGAGAGTCCATCAGCTCCAGCCTGGATCCAGCCTCTCATAAAGACTGCAGATGACCAACACCTATGAAGAGACGACTCCAACTCCTGTGAAGAGATGACTCGAGAGGACTCCATCTCCTGTAAAGAGATGACTCAACACCTGTGAAGAGACGACTCCAACTCCTGTGAAGAGATGACTCGAGAGGACTCCATCTCCTGTAAAGAGATGAGCCAACACCTGTGAAGAGACGACTCCAACTCCTGTGAAGAGATGACTCGAGAGGACTCCATCTCCTGTGAAGAGATGACTCGAGAGGACTCCATCTCCTGTAAAGAGATGACCCAACACCTGTGAAGAGACGACTCCAACTCCTGTGAAGAGATGACTCGAGAGGACTCCATCTCCTGTAAAGAGATGAGCCAACACCTGTGAAGAGACGACTCCAACTCCTGTGAAGAGATGACTCGAGAGGACTCCATCTCCTGTGAAGAGATGACTCGAGAGGACTCCATCTCCTGTAAAGAGATGAGCCAACACCTGTGAAGAGACGACTCCAACTCCTGTGAACAGATGACTCGAGAGGACTCCATCTCCTGTGAAGAGATGTAAAGAGATGAGCCAACACCTGTGAACTCTCTCCTGAAGATCAGATGACTCGAGACTGAAGAGACGACTCAACTCCTGTGAAAGATGACTCGAGAGGACTCCATCTCCTGTGAAGAGATGACTCGAGAGGACTCCATCTCCTGTAAAGAGATGACCCAACACCTGTGAAGAGATGACTCCAACTCCTGTGAAGAGATGACTCTCCATCTCCTAAAGAGATGACTCAACACCTGTGAAGAGACGACTCCAACTCCTGTGAAGAGATGACTCGAGAGGACTCCATCTCCTGTGAAGAGATGACTCGAGAGGACTCCATCTCCTGTAAAGAGATGACCCAACACCTGTGAAGAGACGACTCCAACTCCTGTGAAGAGATGACTCTCCGAGAGGACTCCATCTCCTGTAAAGAGATGAGCCAACACCTGTGAAGAGACGACTCCAACTCCTGTGAAGAGATGACTGAGAGGACTCTCCTGTGAAGAGATGACTGAGAGAGACTCCATGTAAAGATGAGCCAACACCTGTGAAGAGATCAGCTCCAACTCCTGTGAAGAGATGACTCGAGAGGACTCCATCTCCTGTGAATGAGAACACCTGTGAAGAGACGACTCCAACTCCTGTGAACAGAGGACTCGAGAGGACTCCATCTCCTGTAAAGAGATGAGCCAACACCTGTGAAGAGACGACTCCAACTCCTGTGAACAGATGACTCGAGAGGACTCCATCTCCTGTAAAGAGATGACTCCAACTCCTGTGAAGAGACGACTCCAACTCCTGTGAACAGATGACTCGAGAGGACTCCATCTCCTGTAAAGAGATGACCCAACACCTGTGAAGAGATGACTCGAGAGGACTCCATCTCCTGTAAAGAGATGACTCAACACCTGTGAAGAGACGACTCCAACTCCTGTGAAGAGATGACTCGAGAGGACTCCATCTCCTGTAAAGAGATGACCCAACACCTGTGAAGAGACGACTCCAACTCCTGCGAGGACTTCAGATGATGCAGCTCTGCATCAACACACACCCGTGTTCATTTCTGTATACCCTAATCATTAACAACATGTATTCTTATTCACTTTTTGTGCCTTACATTAATTATTATATTGATCAATAATACATCGTTAGCTAATCTGTGTGCTTTACATTTCTGATATACATAACGTGGACAAATCACTTTAAACTGTAATGTAGACACATGCATTTTCTGTGAAGCTGCTTTGAAACGATATGCATTGTGAAAAGCGCTATACAAATAAATGTGAATTGAACTGAATATAGTAAAAGCATTGTTTTAAATCCTTGATCAAGAAATTAAAAAAAAAAAAAAATATATATATATATATATATATATATATATATATAGACTATTCTTCAATCAGATTTCTATGGTAATCTTTACATTTATTTCTATAGTTTACATGTCTGGCTGTATAGATTTTATTTTGTTTATATTTCATTGTAATTCTGAATGTAATTAGATTTTGTTTGGTCTTTGTTGAATGAATGAATGAATGAATGAGCAATTAATATGATGTTGAACAACAGGAGAAATACCTTTTTACATGGGGTAAAAATAAATAAATAAATAAATAATAATAAAAAAATTCTCCTATTGTCAATCTTTTCTTAGTAACAGAACTTTTCCACTATAAGCATTGGATGCTCTGTTTGATCCGCAGCTCCTCTAACCTGTGCTGTTCCCCTAAGGCCCATTGTGTTCCATTTTTTATGCAGATGACACTCAAATCTATCTGCCTTTGAAGCATAATGACAAGAAAGGTTTAGAAACCTTGCCTGCATGTTTAGCTGACATAAGATCCTGGATATCCTTAAACTTTTTACACTAAAATGCGAGTAATAGCAGTTGTTTTTGGGCCCTCTGTGATTAAAGAAAATAATACATTTTAACTCTGGAAATTTGAATTCCTACATCAAGCCGGCTGTAAGGAGTTTTTTTTTTGATTCCTCCCTTAAGTTTGACCAACACATTAATACAGTAGTTAAATCAAGCTTTTTTCTTTTTCTTTTTTTTTTCTTCAGTTAAAACTTCTGTCCAGCGTAAAGTCCTCCTATCCTTTAAACACATTGAAAGAGTTTTATACATACTTTTGTATTATCTTGGCTGGAAGATTGTAATTCCTCATATGTTGGTTGGAATATCTCAGTCCTATGTCACAGCTTCAAATGGTTCAAAATGCTGCAGCCAGATTCGTAAACGAGTAAACCTATTACCAATTTTAATGACTCTTAATTGGTTGCCAGTGTGTTATAGAGTCCCTAAGTTAAATCCCTAAATAGTCTGGCACCTGCTATTCTACTGAACTAACTTAAATACGCCAGTCAAACACTTCTGTACACCATCCAAGATCAAGGCTGAAGCTGAGGGGTGACCGTGCTTGCAGTTGCCGGGTCTAGACTATGGAAAAAAAAAGTCTACCATCATCTCAGAGATCCCTATCTTCTTTACATGAGTTTAAGCTTAAACATATATATTTTTAAACTTTTCATGAACTGTTTTTATTTGACTTATGTGTGTGTGTGTGTGTGTGTGTTTAAAAAAAAAAAAAAAAAAAAATATATATATATATATATATATATATATATATATATATATATATATATATATATATATATATATATATATATATATATATATATATATATATATATATATATATATATATATATATATATATATATATATATATATATATATATATATATTCAAATATATGACATGAAATGAAAAAGGAATACCATCCGCCACAGCTGGCGCTGTTCTCTCGTTTATCTATTTTTTTTTTTTTTTACAGTCTATGGTCTAGCAGTGTGTTTTTACAGTCAGGCGGTTGAGAGGGCGCCTAAAAGAGGTCCTCTTTCTTGGTGACGTGTATACTTGATAGGGTTATGTGAAACTAAACGAAACGGATAACAAAACATTGCATAACTTTCGATTAGAGTCTCTTTTTAATTTTACCGTGTTTTTGGTGGCTCCTTTAACCGTCACTGAAGATGGAGATGCTTTACCATCAGACCAATAAGTGAGTTTGTTCATTCTGCTGATCATTTCGAAATAAATTGACTTGCTTACTAGTCAACTGAAATATTAAATGCCGAACGTTTTCATAAGTACGGCACAACATGTTACAAATAAAAGGCTCTTTGAAATCTATTGTATGGAAATGTGACAAGCTGCTTTGGTCTGACAGCATCTGTTAAACGAAGAAGATAATGTTGCTTTTCTTCCTGTTTATAAATCTAATATATATTTCTTTGGTTGATATAATGCTTAGTTATGGTCTGTCAGCTGTTTAGTGTGCCAGAAGTGACGTTAAACTATAAGGTAGAGCAATGATGCTATCATCTGACTGTTTGACAGCAGAGACGTCACACTAGATAGCGGGACATCCTAATGAACTTGAAGTCCCCTAATGTTTCTAACAACAGTGAATAATGACTTTCATAATGTACAGTGTGTTTAACCCTCTCTCTTCTCACACATCCGTGTCTTTCACTGCCAGACAAATTCAGGAGGTTCAGTCACAGATGGGACGATTGGAGACAACAGACCGCCAGTCAGTCCACTGTAAGTCTGTCTGTCTCTCTGTGTGTGTGCTTACATAGCACAAATAAAGATCCTCAATCCCACATAGACGTTAGGATACAAATAAGACACATACTCTAAAACATTATGATAGTCATAGCTGGGGCAGTTTGGTTTATGAATATGAAGCTGCTTCATTATCCTATATTGGGATCCTATGTGTCTACCGGATACATATGGTGTAGCCAATTACAGCATACTATAAAGCAAAATCTTAACTGCTTTATGCGACTAAAAAGCACAAAGATTTTAAAATATTATAAACATTAACATTATGATGTTAATGACCAAGTATATACCATCAGGTGTCGTATAGGCCATACCAGACACATAGGTATTTATTGAACCAGAATGTCAATATTGTAGCACTACATTGACTGTAAAACATTTCTGGCCTACCCAATTTTTAATATCTCGAGACAGTGATTTTTTTTTAAACTTATTTCGTATCTTCCTACTCTGAGCTGTATGACGGTCCTGCACTCAGAAATAAGTTGTTTCTGTGTCAATTCCCATAACGATGCCCATTTTTCATTGATATTTAATCAATGCATAAATTCACATCTTTATTCTTATGCAACATATTAAAGAAATAAGAAAGCACACCAGGTAACACCAGTCCTGATCAGCACCTGTCCTAGGCCTTGTTTACACCTGCGTACCGATTAACATTTAACTCTAACATTTTTGTGGTTAAATGTGTTTTCCATGACCTCTTAATGTGATTTCAGTGATCATTTTGCAAAAATGTATGGACCCCATTCACACCAGTATTTTCCACTTGTGATCGGATAACCTAGATGTGAAACCACATGTAAACGGGGTCCTTTGAGCAGCAGGCAGAGTCATTTTGGTGCCACTGACCAGCTGATTGTTCTGTAGAGGTGGAGCTCATGCAGAGCCAGGCTGGTGCCACGGCAGGAAGGACAGGGAGGAGTGATGGGGTGGGGGGCATAAAGAATGGGTGCTGGATAGGAGGGTGAGAAGTGTGGTGTGGTGTGTGTTTGAGGTGGTGTTGTGGCTCTGTGTGAGTCTGAATAAGATAACCGTCTCCTACCCATAGTTATGACATCATATGAGATGTCATAGGCGGGAAGGATGCGTAACGTATGCGTACGTTTGTCTGTGTGAGAGCAACTGTGAGATTGCATTGTCTCAGTGGGTGGGGGTTAGGACTGCCTGTGTGATAAAACTTTCCCACCCGTTTGTGGTTCTCTCCAAGGAAGCTGCACTCATTCCCAATCTGTGGATCAATGCTTGATTCCATCTTTACCTGTTACTTATTTTAACTCATTGCAGCTTAGTGCTACATTTTTTTTATGTATTTAAACTAGCATTTAAAATGGCTAATTTTAGCTTTTAGTGGTTTGTTTAATAATATATCATTTTAATATCTGCCATTTATCATTATCAGACATAATAATTATCAGTATTGGCCAGAATTGTAATATTTGGACATGATCAGGCAGGTGAAGTGAATAACACTGATTATCTCTTCATCACAGCACCTGTTAGTGGGTGGGATATATTAGGCAGCAAGTGAACATTTTGTCCTCAAAGTTGATGTGTTAGAAGCAGGAAAAATGGGCAAGCATACGGATTTGAGCGAGTTTGACAAGGGCCAAATTGTGATGGCTAGATGACTGGGTCAGAGCATCTCCAAAACTGCAGCTCTTGTGGGGTGTTCCCGGTCTGCAGTGGTCAGTATCTATCAAAAGTGCTCCAAGGAAGGAACAGTGTGAACTGGCGGTCATGGGCGGCCAAATGTGTGAGTGAAGGCTGACCCGTGTGGTCCGATCAAACAGACGAGCTACTGTAGCTCAAATTGCTCAAGAAGTTAATGCTGGTTCTGATAGAAAGGTGTCAGAATACACAGTGCATCGCAGTTTGTTGCGTATGGGGCTGCATAGATGCAGACCAGTCAGGGTGTCCATGCTGACCCCTGTCCACCGCCGAAAGTGCCAACAGTGGGCACACGTGAGCATCAGAAATGGACCACTGAGCAATTGGAGAAGGTGATCTGGTCTGATGAATCATGTTTTCTTTTACATCACATGGATGGCCGGGTGCGTGGGTGTTGCTTACCTGGGGAACACATGGCACCAGGATGCACTATGGGAAGAAGGCAAGCCGGCAGAGGCAGTGTGATGCTTTGGGCAATGTTTTGCTGGGAAACCTTGGGTCCTGCCATCCATGTGGATGTTACTCTGACATGTACCACCTACCTAAACATTGTTGCAGACCATGAACACCCTTTCATGGAAACGGTATTCTCTGGTGGCTGTGGCCTCTTTCAGCAGGATAATGTGCACTGCCACAAAGCAAAAATGGTTCAGGAATGGTTTGAGGAGCACAACGAGTTTGAGGTGTTGACTTGGCCTGCAAAAGGGGGACCAACTCAATATTAGGATTACACCGATCATAACATTATGACCAACATTATGACTACATATATATGTGTGTGTTAACTAAGGATGCACAAATATTTTAATTCTGGCCAATAGTGATAATTATGTTATGTCATATATTAGAAATTATTACATTTTATTCAGCAAGCATGCATTAAATTGATGTAAATTGACATTTAGACTGTTTTATTTCAACTAGTCAAGATTTTAATTCCAGATTTTCTATTTAAACTTTCTATTTTTTCCTACAAAATTAAACTGCACAACAGTTTTCAACACTGATAATAATAAATGTTTCTTGAGCAGCAAATCCAATGATTTCTGAAGAATCATGTGACACTGAAGAGTAATTATGCTTTGCCGTTACAGGAATAAATTACATGATTTTAAAACATATTACAATAGAAAAGTTACTTTAAATAGTCAAAATATTTCACAATATTAGTTTTTACTGTATTTTTGATCAAATAAAAGCAGTGTTGGTGAGCATACCACCCCCAACTTGAATGGTTACATATATGAAGTACTTTGTGATGATATGATTCTTATTATATTTTCTGATGCTTGTTTCTTGCAGTACTTGAGAATGAACTTCAAGCCAGAATTGATCAGATCTTTAATCAGCTGGAGCGACTCGAGATACTAGCCAGTAAAGAGCCGCCAAACCGCCGCCAAAATGCCAAACTGTGAGTAAAAATATCCACTAGTGCCTTCTTAAATCCAGTCCTCCTCTTGATCAGAGGTTGGTTTCTGGAGAATTGCCAACTAGAGCAAAATATCCTTCCTGTCAGAAGATTAAATTAGATTCCAATTTGATCTGTAATCATTAACCACCCGCAGAGCAGTCCAGCATGTGAGTAAGTGGAAGCTGGACTATTGAGTGTTGGATAGATGACTACCTCAACATTGTAGGTTCAAAGAGCAGGAGATTCATTAGCTACTGAAGTCGTGTCCACCATGAGAAGGCAAGTTGCTCTGGGAGGACAGTCCCTGTAGAAAAATACATAATGTAAGTTGCTTTGAATAAGAAAGCCACTGCCACATGAAGGATAATGTGATGCGATGTGAGGTGATGAAGGTCAGGAGTGTTTGTGGTGTGTTGTGTTGTGGTGTGGTGTGTGTGTGTGTGTGCGTGTGTGCGCGCCCCATGGCAGTGGGATCCAGTGAAAACATTCCATCTGCAGTCACGTCATCACAAACATTCCTGTCGTGTGTGGCAAAGCCTGGCTAAAGCAAAGCACAAACACACCTGAGGCCAACACACCTGTTACACTCACAAAACACTGAATATCATACAGACACTTCCTGAAGAGTGCCGGCATGACTACGTGCGTGTGCATGACCTCAAACACACTACACGGAAACAACAATTTTCTCACAATCCAGGTTAATGTTGGTAAATTGGTCTAACAATGGGAATCCTAGTTTTAACAGAGGGAGCTTCGACACTTCTGTAATTTAAGTGATTGTTAGACCTATATCTAATACATAAATGTTTTTCTGTATTTGGTCAAAACAGCTGAACAATAAGGTTTTTGTCTGTTGGCCCAGTCAGCCCAATATTTTTATTGGCCCTACAACACAATAAAAAAAGAAAGAAATTAATTGTAATTAATGAAAATGTATTGGTTTTTATATTATTATTATTATTATTATTATTTTTGTTACTTTTAGCAGTGTGACTTATTAGAAATATTATTAATATTAATTTTAGTGGTATTTCATCATTTAATTTTTTTGCAGACTTTAAAAAAATCAATTTAAATATATACAAAATCATCACTACATTTTTTTTTTTAATTTAATACATTTTTAATAATAGCTGGACACAGTTCTAATAACTGGCCTGAAATTCTCTTACACTAGCCCTGAGGCTTTCTATCATCCTTAGTATTGAATCCTAAGTGGTATAAATAAAATGTGAAAAGTTTGATTCGTAATTCTTAGCTGTTAATGAAAGCAAAACCTCTTTATACTTAAAGGAGCAGGCACTCTACAACTATTGCATCACCAGACAATCCCTGCGGGCTGCTGTGTGGTCCAAAAGACACTGTGTTTTTCTTTCTGTAGGCGTGTTGATCAGTTGAAGTATGATGTGCAGCATCTTCAGACAGCCCTGAGGAACTTCCAGCACAGACGTTATTCTCGCGAGGCTCAGGAGAGAGAAAGAGAGGAGCTCTTGAGCCGAAGCTTCACAACAAACGTCAGTAGACCACATACATTCTTCTGTGTAGTTTTTGCCCAAACTGTTTCACTATCACTCATCCGTCTGTATACGTACATCACACTATAATGAAGGCATGATTTTGACAGTGTCTTTTTGTGTAGGATGCAGACACCTCCATCCCTATTGATGAAACCCTGCAGTTTAGTAGCAGTCTACAAAACGCTCACAGAGGAATGGACGACCTGCTGGGCTCAGGCTCCAGCATCCTCAACGGCCTGAGAGACCAGAGGAGCACGCTTAAGGTCTGTGTGACACAGAATGCAGGGCGGATTTCAGTGGAGACCAGGAAGGGGAATTTTTTCATCCTCTTATCAGGGTGTTTCTAAACATTTCCAATAATGCTTGACTGATTGTTGATAAAGTGTATAACAGTTTAATGATAGCCAGATGAAATGAACACAAGATTGAGGAAAAACAGTAGATATATTGATCCATTTGAAATTAAATAACAGCTTTTAACAGTAGGTGTTTGAGGCAGTGATATTTTAGCATTAATTATATACTATTATATTAGTTATTCACATTTTTAAATTAACTTTTCATTTTAGTCTGTTGATTTTGTCCTTTTTATTTCAGTTTGGTTTTAGTACTTCAGCTTATTTAATTTCCGTTAGTGGTCAAATTTCCTTTTAAGTGTTTCATCTAATATTTATTATATTATTTTATCTCAATGCAGGGTTCCTACACAGTTAAAGATAGTTGTTTCCAGACTGTCTCCCTATTTAGTTTTCTAAAATCTAGTGTTTTCATGGAAAAAGTTTAGCGATTTGATTTACTGATTGTCAAACACAAATGAATTTAAGGCACACATTTTCATTATGCAAAACTGTTATCAAAAGCGAGTCTCTTGAACTTCACTAAATGAATGTGCGTGTGCCACTCAAACCAGCAACAGAGAAAGGAGCCAACGATCTGAATCGGACTATATTTTGCAATTTGGTAATCGTGCAACATCCAACCACATTTACACTATCAAACCGATGTTTCAGAGGTGAATATATGCAGGTTATAAAGCGTGTTAGGTTTCTTCTTATGCACATTATCTCTTCGAGAAAACCAATTAAACATTTTACAGATATATACAAAAATAATACCATTAAAATGATAATATATGAACCATTTATGTTCAATATTGTCTAAAATTTGAGTCTGAAAAAGTATGGAATTTTGAAATGGAAAATGTGTAGGAAATTGTCAATTAATGAAAAGGTTTTAGTTCACAATAGCAACACTGGTTTGAGGTCATGCATGCACATATAGACGCTGACTGTGTTTCCAGGGAGGAGTGTGTGCTCTTCCTGAAGCTCCTCTGATTATCACTGAGCGTGAGAGACAGTCTCTGACTGTGGTTTTGGGGAAATGGAGGGGGTGGGGTGGATGACGTGTACCTCAGATATTTTCCTGAGTGAACAAATGTTTCTGTCGCTCATTGTGTTATTCATTATTATACATTATAATATGTTACACATTATCAGAAAACTGCAGATTTTTGGTAACATCTTTTTCTTTTTTTTAGGGTACCCATAAAAAGATGTTGGATGTCGCAAACATGTTGGGTTTATCGAACACAGTCATGCGTTTGATTGAGAAGCGAGCAACGCAGGACAAGTTCATCATGATGGCTGGAATGCTCGCTACTTGCTTTGTCATGTTCCTGGTGGTTAAATACCTCAGCTGAACTTTCCCAGCTTTAGCCGACCTTGCTCCAGTGCTCATTCCGGTTTTCATGGCACATGCATCACATCTAGGAAAATTTCAGATGTGTGTTGAAGGAAATCTGCTTCTTTGTCAGTCTCATCTTCACAAATCTTTTGTCTCTATTCTTTCTTCATCAGCTGTATTTTGAAAGACATGGAATCCTTTCATAACTTTCTGCTCCGCTGACTCTCAAATAAGCAGTTAAAACATATTTGTCTCTGCTAAAAAGATCAGTCCTCCTGTGGCTCAGTTTGGCTGAAGTGTCAGAGCAAACGTACTTTTAAAATGGTTAGAGAATTGGTTTGTTATCTGGCTCTTCATCGCCATCTTCTGGAGAACAAACCAAACATGTTTGGTTATTCAATGCCATGTTGGTTTTGTACTGTATTATTCCTAGTAACACTTCAAACCTGTAAATACAGATTCTTGGACATTTTTGTGCAGTAAACTCATCGCCCATATACATTCAGTTGCCCTGAAATGTAAAACCTGGATCTAAGCAGGAGCCACTGCCCCCGGCAAACAGGAAATGAGACGTCTTATTGGACATCTGCTGCATGGATCTTGACGCTCTCTGTGCGCACATTCACACATGCTCAGGACCCCAGAAGCATAATCCTCAACAATGTTCTCCTGCAACAGTCATGCATTATTTGTGTTTTTTCCACTGTTGCTGAAATTCATGTGTTGTTGACAGAGGAAAAATACATTAGAGTTGTGACGGTTGCTAATATAGACATAGTCGTTACAGGTAATTTGAATTATTTGTTCACAATAATGCTCAGTAATTATGCCTTTTAATGTGTGTGAAAATGAGATAAAAATGATGTTAAAGTAGAAAAGAAATGTCACCTGCAGTTCTTTTCCTCTGTAGTCACAAATTCTGATTCGAGGTCAGGAGTTAGAAAGAAGATATGTAACAAATGTACAGCCGTTAATGCTTATATTTCATAAAACATATTTTAAGGTATTCAAATCCCGCAGGCAGCACTTGATATTTTACAGAATATTACTTCTTCCTCTATACGATTCTTGGTGAAAACTTTGCAACAAGACTTGACGTCCTTGAGGGCTAAAGCCGGTGAAGTACATCCAACAGTGACATCTAGTGTTTGAATCCAACAGCTGTAAAACTCAATGTCATTTGGGTGAACTTCAGTGGGGTGATGAGGCCTGCATGGCCAAACCCTTAGTAAGTATCTCTCTAAAATACACCTATAATAAAGGTAAGAGTTTTTCAAGTTAATTTATATGGTTAAAAAAAAAAATCGGAGCGAAACTTGCTGAAAGTGCTTGCTCCACAGTAAGGTAATCCATCCCAGAAGGTGCTCTTTGTGCGGGTTTTGATCATAGTGTACAAAAAGCACTTTCAGTACACGATTTCAAATGCCTTTGTTTGGCTAGTAACGTTGACAAAAGGTTATTGATCAGTAACTGCCAATAGAAACGTTCTTAGTGGGTCAGGATAAGCATAGGCTACTTTTGTCATATGACTGGCTAAACAAAGACCATTTTACCAGGTTATTTTGACGTATACCAGAGCTTATGAAGCCCAATGAAGTCAAATTCTGGCACAGATGAATGAGCAATTTGTCTCACTTACTGCCATTTTCTGATGGTTTGCAGCTGGTTTTGCACTTCCTGGGGTTCACCACAAAACAGTGAGGAACAAATAGCCTGATGTTAAAGTGCCATTTTATTTATTTGTATTTCTATATCTTTTTTCTAAAAAAAAAAAAAACAGGTTTAGTACTACTTCATATAAACATGGAATAAATAATAATCACACCTGTACACCAGAATTACAAGTCAACGTTTTTATTTGCTGATGCATCAAAGAGGAATTTAAAAAAGCTAACGTCATTGCTGCCATTTACAGTACGTCACCAAAGGTTTCGCCACATTCTGTTATTCCTCCACGGTCCAAACACACTCCTAACCTCTGTAGTACCAGCCCTGATCATGTTTACATAAATGTTTTCCCCCCATTTTTTTATTTCATTTTTTTATTAGCATTTTAAATGGGTGTTACAAACCTTTATTTTACAGTTTCACTATGTTAACTTTATTTACATTTAACTAATTGTACAGAAAGAAAACATTTTCCAAAAGCAAATAATTTAAAATCAAATAGAAAATAAAATTATTGCAGAATACTACAATCATACAGTTGTTGCAAGATGCAAAAACAGCATCTCAATGTACATTTTTCAGTGCAAGATTTCACGATTTCAATGAGGGATGGAAACCTTCAAATCCCGAAGTGTAACTTGTCATACAGTTTCAACAGCCTGTGACATTATAAAAACTTGACATCAACGTGTGATGTCTGTTTTATCCACTATTTTCAGATCATTTATATTGATTTACAACCAATCAGCAAAAATAGCTTAACACTGTTCAGTGCTGAGTATGGCTTTTATTTTAATCATCTTGTTCATGTTTTGTTATACCCTTTGATCAGAGTATAGTACAATGGTTTTTGATAATTGGTATGAGCTGAAAATTACCACATATGATAATCCTACAGCAAACCAATCGTCAGTTTATCACAGCCTGTTTTTTTTAATAGCAGGCTTAAATGTGCATCTTTGCATATTCATACAATGAGTTCATTCATAAACTCTGCAACTTTCATCAATGCTTAGTACACAGAAAAACAAGTCTCCAAAAGTGACCCTTAAAGACCACCCATTATCAACTGTATACAACCACGCTTAAAGCCCACAACAAAGATCTTGATTATGGCTTCAGCAAGCGAGCTTCTGCATACAAGAAACACATCAGGAAAATAAACAAATTTGACATACCATACAAAATGAAACAATACACCAGAAGTGGTTTCCTAGTTGTAAGATCCATGTCTTGGCCTATAAACCAACTTTTACTCATTGTGGGAATATATAAATATATATGATGTTACATACCTCAACCAACCAACCAACCAACCAACCAACCAACCAACCAACCAACCAACCAAGCAAGCTCCTGGTTCAGGAGATACAATATCATAACATTACAATCACAAAAGGCAGACAAGATCTTATTCTGTCCTCCATTTAAATGCACTCCTAAACAGGCCTGTTGAGGCCACCCTTAGGTAGCAGAGGACAGAGGAGGACTATGGGTCACCAGAATGTGCCACCCATTAGCTATAACTCTTCAGCCTTACATGCTGCTTGCCAGGCCTTCTCTTTGGGAGAAGCCGGATTTTCAGGAGCCATGGTTTGGAGGGTGCTGAAGGTCCTGCCCTGAGAAGATAGGATGCAGAAGTGGGTGTAGCTGTAGGGCAGCTGCTGCCGCAGCAGAGGCTGGCCGAGGGGCGAAGAGTGTTGGGTAGAGGGCAGCATGGGGGAAGTGGTGTAGAGCAAGAGGGGTGTGATGAAGGGCAGAGGCTGGTATAATATGTATGGGTTGGCCTGAAAGGAAGGCAGTGTGGTGGGCTGGAATCAGGCCAGTGTGTCCTAAAGAGTGACCCAATGAATGGCCCAAAGAATGGCCCAGTGGTGACAAGGAGATAGGGGTTAGATGATGTTGAGGTATGTGGTGCACCTGGGCTAGCTGGGCATGGGCAGGGTGGGGATGATGTTGGGTATGGGGATGAAGGCCCATGGCAGCAGCGTGGTGCTGCAGGATGGCGTGCTGCACTGTTGTAATAGAGGTAGCAGAAGCTGCAGAAACTGTGGGTTGCTGGATGTGGATAGGCTGCAGTGCAGCTGGTGGTGGCGGTGGTGCAGGAGCAAGGTTAGCCGCTGCTGCCAAGTTAGCTGCGGCTGCAGCAGCTGCAGCTGAGGGGAAACTCTTCACCTGCTTGGCCAACAGTTGCTGTTGAATGTGCTGTTGAGCTGCTTGCTGCAACTTGCTGTATTTCTCCATTTCCTCTGGGGTAAAGGTGATTGGCTGACTTTCTAAAGGTGCAAGACCATCCTCTTCAGCTTCCATGCCCATGTCCCCATCCTCCATTGTGGGAGGGGGGTAACCAGGGTAGGCGTGCATAGAAGGCTGTGGTCCCATTTCAGGCCCCATTATATGCCCATCCAACATTGGGTTACTGGGGTCTTGTCTTGGCTCACCTTGGTATTGAGTCATCATCATAGCTGGATCCTGCTCATATTGTGGCTGAGACTCATGAAGGGTTGGAGGGTCTAAGGGTGGATGTCTGGTCTCTTCAGACACAGCAGCATTTGATACAGCCTCCTCCAGTTGCTGCTTTTGTTGTTGCTGTTGCTGAACTGGTGGCTGAGGTGGAGGAGGTGGTGGGGGAAACTCACGAATGGGTTCTACCAGGATCACTTCGTTACTATCAGAATTTTTCCCCTGTTCAGACTTTTCGCCCTCAGTTGAACGTGTAAGAGAAAGTAATGGTGGCTTCTTTCCTGCTTGGAGCTTGCCAAAAAGAGACAACATACTTTTGTTTCCAAGGGCAGGAGGGAGCTTGGGCCCAAAGTATCCCTGTGGAGGATCCTTGATTTTGATGCCTGCCTTAGTGCCAGTACCGGATTCATCCCCTCCTTTTCTAGATTGGATTTTTTCCAAGAGTTGTCGAGCTGTAAATGAATTTCGATGTTCTGCAGCACCTCCACCCTCCTTTGAGGAAGCTCCACCACCTCTAGTTCCTTGTGCCGATGAAGAGTTGCTGTTTCGGGTTTGTGTGCGGGAAGACCTAGGAGACTGGGAGCGGTAGATTCGTGATCGATTGAAATCCCGTCGCCGTGTTGAGCTGTCAGATCGGCGGCTGTGACCATGTCGATGTGGAGAGCCCTTGGTGGAGATAGATGAACGACTGGCAGAGCTACGGCTGCGACTGTAGCTGCTGCGCCTGTAGGAACGGGCGCTGCTACTCCTACTACTACGACTGGAGCTGCGACTACTGCTCCGTTGGTGTCTCCGCCGATGATGTTTCCTGCGGCTGTGTGAGCGTGAACGTGAACGCGAGTCTTCCTCTGAAGAAGATGAGGAGTAATGTCGCCTGTGAGATCGACCACTGTCACGCCTCTCATAGTCTGAGTCTGAGGAGGGTATTCTTGATCTGTGGCGATGTTTTTCATCACTGTAGTCACTGTAACTGTCTGAGTAGCTACGGCTACGGCGACTGTAAGCACTGCTGCCTGCTGAGGAACGTTCAGAGCTACTTGAGTAGGATCGACTGTGTGACTTTTCACCTCTGTGGCGTCTATGGTTATGGTCTCCTCGACGTGATGACCTACTACGTGATCGTCCAGAATCATCACTGCAGTGTCTACGCTGCTCACGTGGTGGTGTGGAGCGACGGCGAGCTGGTCGAGAACGTTGAGAGGATGATCCACCATCCTCCTCACTGTCGCTGCTTGGAGGTCGACCTCCACTTAAGCTCTTTTGGGCTGAGGCAGAGCAGGAGGCAGCAGGTGTGTTGGTGTCAGATTTAAGACGTTTAGTACCATTATGTTCCTCTCTAGAGCTAGGCTTTTCTGCACTGCTTTCCTCAACTCCAGACAACTGAGACATTTTGTGGGACCGTTTTCTTTTTCCTCCTTCAAGGGATGTGCTTACTCCTGATGACTGAGCAGTGGATACTCCATCCTTGTCATCCTTGTCATCCTTGTCTTTCTCTTTTTCCTTACTGCCACCTCCCTCTGCTTCGATTTCATCAGTGTCACGTGGTTTATTTTTGCTTTTCTTTCTTTTATGTTTCTTCTTCTTTTTTGTTTTCTCTCCTGGTGTCTCATTCTCTAACTCCCCCTCTACTGCTGCTTTTTCTTTACGTTTGGAACGCTTGCTTGACTTCTTGTGCTTCTTCTTCTTTTTCTTTTTCTTAGACTCTGCAGACACATCTTCATTAATTTGTAATTTCTGCTCATTGTTCTCTCTCTCAGCACCCTCTTTTAACAATGATTGTTCTTTTTGAACAGTACTGGGTCCTGCAACCACTGTAGCAGTGCAAGTCTCTCCACTAGTGTCAGGAGTGCTTTCTGTGTTTTCAGGCTTAGACCCCTCTTGTTCATCATTGCAAACTGCCTTGGCAGGTTTGCTGTTTTTGCTTGCCCAGTTTCCTTTGTTTCTTGAAAGTTTGAAGTCAAAGTAAAGAGGATTACAACTGTAGGAGAGAGATGGCTGAGCCTTAGTAAATTCCAACAATTCAGAAGGCCATTGCAAGGTAGTGATTTCATCTTTACTTAGCACAGGAAAGAAAGGCCCAGTTGCCATGCGGGGACCCGTGTCTGGAGACTCTGATATCCCTTGCTTGGTATCAGCTGGCTGGTGCGAGCTAACAATTGCTGCTGTATCACTTTGCCCTGCAGCCGCACTATGTGATTCCTTAGCGGATTCCTCCACTGTCTTCACTTTAGCTGATGTAGGAGAGGGATTTGTGTTTTGTACCTGTGTAGGTTCATTATCAGTGTCTTTTTCAGATGTGCAGCTGCTGACTTGCTCTCCAACATTACCTGCTGCTGCCTTCTCATCTTTAGCTACATCCTCATCCTCCTCCTTGCTATCACACTGGTCTGTAGCCTTCATGAAAAGCAGAAACTGGAAATGGGGCTTGACCCGACAATGTGCAGGAGGTACATAATGGTAATACTGTGGCTCCTGTCCAGAGTAACCTTCCTCCTTTTTCATCATCATCTTCAGTTTGTTCAAAGTGGAGGCCAGGCCTCCTCCATCATCTGGTTGTGACTCTTCTTCACCCTCACCACCTCCTCCTCCAGCTCCTCCTCCGCTGCCGCCACCTCCTCCTCCACCACCACCACCACCACCTCCAGCTTGGGGGATATCAGTGGTAGATGCCACACTTACGTCCTCTCCTCCAGTCTTTTCTCCTCCCTCTTCCTGACCTTCTTCTCCTTCCACTGTTTCTTCACCAGGGTCTGCAAAGAAAGCTGCAGCTGTCTCAAGTTTGACTGGGGCTTTCTTAGCAAAAGAGAAGGAGACACTGACTTTGGGAGCCTGTGAACCTCCAGAGGGTGTTGGAGAAGAACTAGACTTGTTAAACCCAAAGCTGATGGTAGGGCCTGTTCTAGGGGAGCCTTGACCACTAACACTACAGATTCCCTTATCTTCAATAGCCTCTGTGTTGGTATCCACTGTCATAGGCACACCATCCATGGAGTCTTCCCCCTTTTCTCCATCTACTGCCACTGTGGTGGTTTTAAACATAGGGCCACTACCAGGGACACTGGAAAATAAATTAAAAGAATGAGACCCTGTGCTACGGCTGGCAAAAAAAAGATAATTAGATAGACTCAGAAATTTACTTACTGGTCTTGCTGTTTCCTCTGTTCGGCCAGCTCATGAAGCCGCCGCAGCATCCTCTCCTGTTTTCTGCAATCCTTTTTGGAACGAGAAGACACATTCCGAGCATACTCTCTCTGCTTCAGCTCTTTCAGTCTCTGTAGGATTAGACAGAGGAAAAAGAACTTATTGAAAGTGTTACCAGCTGCACATCTGAAAAAGACATGTTGAATATGAAGAAAATTAAGCCATGTTGGCCAATGTGAATCTCTCCTACCTGCTTGTGAGCATGATCGTAGGAGTTGATGTGATTGTCAAACTCCTGATGTTTCTGGTATTGCTTATCACACAGTTCACAGTAGAAGTTGGCCCTCAGTTCCTCTAGAGCTTTGGCAATGGCTTTTTCCTTCTCCGCATAATCCTACATATACAGAACAACATATAATTAAACTTTAATGGAATTAAGTTGATTAGGTTAGGGTGTGGAAAACTGGCATTGGCAACTTTTGACATTTTGGAGAAAGTTATATGAACATGTTAATGTACTGTACATGTAGGATAGTTTGTCAGGAAAGACATCAAGTTTGTGTAAAGGAGATTAATAACATCTTAATTATAAGTATATTAACATGCTTTTAACTACAAACGGCTTTAGAGTGAGACACATTCCACTTAGGTTACCCACAGCTATCCTCAATGATGTTTTTGTATGTTTGTTTGTTTGCATGTATGTGGTTGAGCTCCATTGGAACAAGAGAAGCTTTGTATCCATCCAAGGTTAGTGACTGTGACAAATCAATCTCAAACATTCACAGAATTTTAACTAGATAAGACTTGCATTTAATATATGACAAATGAGGGAACTGGGAATAACTGTAAGTAGGGATGCACCGAAAGGACAATTCTGGTCTGAAACCAAAAATGACTTAAAAATATTATTTTCTTATTTTAAATGTTTTTATTTTTTTATAATTGTATTAGACTTAATTTAATTCATTAATTTTATTGAATCTGAATTTAAAAAATAAGATTGAAAATTACAGAAGATTTCGGTACATCCCTAACTGTAAGGAAAGGGAAATTATGTGCATAGTTTTGCACAGAAAAAGCCAATGAATCTTGTTGCTGTCATAGAATTCCACCTTGTATTTTTGACGCAGTTCCTCTGTGTCTTCTTTTTCCACTTCCAACACCCGGCGCTTCTCTGTTGCATCTTCTGCATAGTCCAGCTGTGGGCACACATGTGCATTGTGCAAACACAGGTTATAGGAACATACATTAAAATTAGCATTACGCAAGAAAATAAAGCACAAGCAACAAATCTTCTCACCTCCATTTCCATTCGCCCCATTCCCATGACATCATATTTGAGGATGATGGGCACTGGGTCAGTTCGTCCTATGAGGTTTGGGGGGGAGAGGCAAAGAGAGAGACATAGGACAGAGGTTAGACTTTTCTTCAGATATAAGAGAAAACTCGGGGCGGGACAGCCTGCTTAGAGCACAGGGTGCTGGGTTAGAGAGACTGCCTTCAAGTGCAAGAGACCAGAAAGCTACAGTGAACCAAACTCTAGCCATTCTCACAGCTTCATGTGCAGCTCTCCTTTAAAAGGCCATGCCAGGTGCTGCAATAAGACTAATTAAGGCTAGTTTGAATTGTTTAATATTGGAGTTTGCTGCCAATTTATTTAGTAATGAACTGCATACATTGGAAAAAGCACGGGACAGAAAATTAGGTGGTAAAAGGTTGGATTGAAGATTTCACTGAATTTGCCGCAGTGTCCTTACAGTGGCCTGATTAAGGAGGTTTTATTTCTCACTTTCTTTCTTACTCACTTTTCCCCTGTTATTGCCCTCCCATCTTTTTAGTCAAGTCTTAATGCAGTATAGATGATTCTGTTCCGTCCAACTCATTTTCTTAACTCAGACTGGGAGACTTTTTGGGTTGCAGAAAGGAGTACTTAAGAGAGGGAGGAGATATCAGCATTCACTGCATCTTTTCGCAGTACGGCAGCAACACTGACTACCTGATCCAAAGTGTCTCTCATAATATTCTCCTCTTTACACCCATTTATCTAGGTCTAAACCCTCTCTGAGCTTCTCTTCAACTTTCCTACCTGGCTACAGGCCACACCTGGATGCAAATGAGGTGTATGTCTCATATTATATCCTGAAATGGTACTTTCTTTTACTGATCATAGCCTGTCATATGTTTTATATACGCAAGCTGTGAAAAGACCTAGATCAGAGGAAAGTAACATCAGAAAAAAATGAACACAAATCAGAATGAAAAAAAAGACAATCAAAACTACATTGAAGATTGACACATAATTGCTTAATCCACTCATAACCAGCCAAACGAAGCAGAGAGAGAGAGAGAGAGAGAGAGAGAGAGAGAGAGAGAGAGAGAGAGAGAGAGAGAGAGAGAGAGAGAGAGAGAGATTGAGAGAGAGATTGAGAGAGAAAGTGAGAGAGAAAGTGAGAGAGAAAGTGAGAGAAAGAGAAAGAGAGACAGGGAGTGAAAGACGGAGAACAGAGAGAATAAGGACACAAGCACTGAGCTACAGCAGCAGAGTGACGTCAAAGGCCAGAGGTTGCCATGGTGACAGTGCAGGGTTGGGGAAAGGATGTACTTACCTGGGAGTGTGGGGATGGGGTGGGGGTGGCAAACATACAGACACAGAGACAGGAAAGGGTGGGGGGTTTGAAATAAAGGAGAAAAGGCACAAAAACAGAAGTCATACTAATTTGCAGCTGCACAGGCTAGCACCATGGTCACAATCAATCAGACTCCAATCAATCGTTTGGATTTCAGTTTTTTCTGTCAGTCTTCCTCTTTTTGTCAATTTTTTGGGGGAATTGTTTAAAGCAGGATCAGTTCATACCCTTGGGCTGATGTAATAATGACAAAAGGCAAAAAAAAAAAAAAAAAAATAAATAACATCAGAGTAACAACGTAATAAAGAGCTAGGAATTTAACAAAAGCGGTTGTATTGGTGATTTTTTTAAAATTATTTATCCATTACCCATGTACACTAGAATCGCATAATGCCTAAATACCCTTAAGCATTGAAATACTGATTTGAAATTGAATTTTTTTTTAAGACAAAACAGTATACATTTTCAATATTGGCCATACCATTAATTTATTTTTTATTTGGTCCATTGGTATTGGCCTTAATTTTAATATCAGTTCATTTGTATTTTATTTAATCGTATTTTATTATCCGTTTAATAAATCACCATTGCCTATTACTTGTTTAACAACCACATAGAAGCGCTGAGAAACTTTCAAAACTGAGTAAAACAAGCAAGTATAGTTGACTTTACCCTTCTGAACTAACAAAAGAATAATATGTCTTCCAAATTCCATTCCATTCAAATGAATTAAGGCATCAGTAGAGTGAATACATTTTGAGACAGCGGTGTTTGAGTCATGAAAGATACCGCATTAAGTCCTAGTCCTTGAGCAGAAAGAGACGCATTACAAACGTACGACTGTCTAATTTGTGGCAGAGAGAGGCTGGAGCTTCAGCCCAGTGGTATAATTGTTCCTGTAAGAAAGTGATAAAGGAGCATGTGCGGAACGACAAGGGCCTGAAGGGATTCCAGCCCCCACCAGAGCCTCCAGGAAAGTGCACTGAGGGATTCATACTACCACCAGGGTGCACAAGAGAGTGTATTAAAACAAAACAGATAAACTGTATATAATAAATAAGCCTCATTTTTATTCTTAATATAATTAACAATTTTTAGGTATCTGGTTATAGTGTCTTTTAACATTCTACCATATCCAATTGGAAACATGGAATGTCTTGTATTTTCTTGTAATGATTAGCATTGATTGTCTCAGAGGTGGGGAATGTCTGAGAATTTTCCCTAAAAGGTAGGGGGGGAATCCCAAAATCAGGCCCCCAAATCAACGATCTCAATCCTTTCCCTTCCCAAACAATGTGAGGTCAAGACTAGCATTATGCATTCCAGTGAAAGAAAATAACGAGACTGGACAAAAAAGGTGCAATGCAACAAAAAAGGGGAAGTGAATCTAAATATCCCCCAAAAAACTGAAAACAAACAGAATGAGAGTGTTCTAGAAGAGTGCATATTGAACACTAAGAGACGGGCAGCAGAATGAAGACTAATACAAAGAGAGGTAGAGACAGTTTAAGCCTATTAAACACTGGTGCTCTGATGATGAGAGTCATATCAAAACAAGAAATGGGGAAGTAAAAATCAAACAAAAAAATAAAATGAAAGAATAAATAAAAATAAAATAACCAATTCAATCAGGGGTAAAAATAACATTTACCACTAAGTTTACCATCAGCACAACATGGCCAGGATCATAATGCTGCAAAAAAGAAACACCAATTGGTTAAGCAGGAAGATTGAGGCACAAAGAGAGCGTTCAGGGGTAAGGGGTAAAGGGTTAGGGGTGGGTTTGGGGGCAGGGGCTTTGGTGTACCCCCTACCAATGGGCCTGGGTGATTACAGAGATACCCTCTCACCATCCCTGACTCTCCTCCTCTTTACTGCTAATTTCTGGTACTATAATTTCAGGCTTTTGGGTTCCTCCACGACAAAGTAAGGAGGAGTTTCCCCTCTCTTTGATGATTGTCTTTCAACAGAAATGTATCAAACCATCACTCAATCCAAAAAGGAGCACTCTCCTCCCCGTTTCCCCCCTTTCTCCAATCCCCATGCGGGTCCAAGTCTCCACGTGAATGTGTTTCTGAGACAGAGAGGCCGTTGTATACATACTTCATCACACAGCTATACGAGCTATGAGAAGCATATGCTGTGAGTGAGCTTTTAGCAGCGCATCGTTCTTACCGGCCAGCAGGATTCTGGCTTCTTTAGAGGACTAGATCTATTTCACAGTCATTTTCATCTCGCCATTTATCTAGAATCAATTCCAATCTGTTTTGTGGTCTCTTGCGTTGCTTAAAACTCAGCTTCACAAGACTGGGTCTCTACAGCCAGCATGCTCTGCAGGAGGGGGAAGGAGATGGGTCAGGTCAGGTGAGGCTTTCACAAGTACATTTATAAGAGGAGAAGTGGGATGCAGGTGGGATGGTGTGAAGACTTCTCCCTGCAAGCTAAAACACCTGAGCCCCCACCCCTTGTTTTGGTGACACATACACACACACTCTTAACACATACAATTTCCACTCCCACATGTACCACATGTGTACATTCACTTCACAAAAGTGGACGCAGGCAGATAGACCGATCGAAGGCGGAAGGAGGGGGAGAATGGGCGGGAGATTGAGGCTCATTCTGGCAAGCCATTCAGGGGAATCATGGGAAAGAGGCAGAATCATGTTCACAGCCAATCAGAGAGCCCCATCTCATGTTCTCAGCCAATCAAAACACCCCCATCGCAGCCAAACATACATTAAACTAATATATACAAGTACTATTCTAACATGGGTGAATTCTGAACAATCAAGAGAAAAAAAAAAATAAAAAATAAATGGGGAATTCCTACAAAATATTTACTGATTCCATTTTGGTATAAGTTTCAAATCGTAGCGCTGGTATTTTGAGCAGAGAGCGTTTAGTGATTGTAAGCGTATAGAGAAGAACTAAGAAAGGCCGTTAGGCTACACTGTAAAAGGGGGAGAGTTATTTTGTATTATTTACAAGAAAAAAACATCCACACGCACACGCACACTTACTCAAACATACACACAAACATACAGTGGGGGAGGTCCTACAAACCTTACCTAAAAAACAAGAGTAAAAAAAAAAGAAGAAGAGTAAAAAAACAGAGTCAATACAATGGAAACTCAAAGCATTTGGGGAGACATTTCAGTAAATTCACACTCAGTACCAAGGCTCTTTCCAAAAGATAGAGAGAAAAAGGAAAAGGATAAGGTTCAAACACCATGGCATGAGCACCTGAATGGGTGAACAGGCGTGTGTGTGTGTGTGTTTGTGGGTTTGTGTATGTATGCAGCGGAGTTCTTTGCACAAAGAGTGAATGTTTTCAAATAATTCTCAACGTGACCACTTGACTGGGTCAAAATACACATACGCAGGGTCACTTTCCTCTGAGAAAACCTTGAGTCGGTTTCTCTGCAGTTTCCACAAAAAACAATTTGGCATGTAATATGGTGTACATGCTTTCCACAAGCTCTCACTCTAGCCCTCCCCTCATTTCTCTCCTACAAGATGGAACTAATCTACTTCCTCAAGCTCGCTGGAAGCTCCAGGACTTTATCTGATCTGGAAAATCTCTTTCACTGCAAACAAACTTCAGACACTCTGTCTGCTCTGTGTATTAAACACAAACAGTGTGATGACAGGAAGACGACAACCAAGAAAGGAGAAAACTCTGATCTTTTGAGTGTCTTGCCAAGCTGCAAAACAGATGGGCGGTGCCGGGGAGCACTGGAAACATTCCTAATCTGTCACACACTTGACTTGGCTGGGATGACAACCTCTGGCTACAGCTACTTCCTCTGGGTTCTCCGCACTGCGAGTTCTAAGAAAGCAGTCAATGGAGTGGGAGTTGCTACGGCAAAGGCCAAAAAGAGAGTTGCTGTTCTGGTTTCTGCTGTCACTGCTTGGGGAAATGTTGTCTCTCTGTGAAGTAGTGCTGGCAATATAAAATTAAGCAATATGGTGAACATCACAATTTTATTGTGATTTTATTGGCCCATTAAGCTTCCTAATCAGCAAATAATCTTTCTGCTGCAACTTATGACTATGAAGATATTTTAAAATTGTCTCTGATTTAAACCCCAGCAAAAATAGCTATGCTAAAAATGCTGCTTCCTCTGAATGCACCCTTTTAAGCCATTTCAGAGCAGATATAAATATATTTATTTTGAACCACTTTTCATTCAAGTTGAATCTGATTTTAAAAAATCTTTTTAAAAGAAGTCTCTAATGCTTAACAAGGCTGTATTTATTTGCAGGGCTCCAGACTGCGACTAAAACGGTCTCATTTGCGACCAATAATATTAATTTGCGAGTGATATTTTTGTTGCGATCGCCATTGGCGACCATTCTGTGATGAGTAGCAAATCATATATTTTGCTGTGTGTTGACATAATAAAATGAGACGACGCGCAGCAAAGTTACAGTGGAAAGAAACACTTTAGTGTCTGAGTCTGAGCACCAAAATACGTATCAGAAACGGATGTCATAAAGGAAAATATCAGGCTTTTTCAAAGCCCTCATCTCTATCGAGCAACAGCGCTGACAGCTGTGCCAGCACGAGAGATAAAAAAACGATGGAGACGTGTCAATGAATGAACATCTATTCCTTCTGATAAACTACAACAGATAAACATGTCAGCTGTGTGGACGCAAACTAATCGGTAACAATTCTGTTTTTTAATTGATACTGATATGGATTCTTATTCTTAATATATTTTACTCTTTGCTGTTTTGTTGTTACTGCCTGAACTAGGGCTCGCAAAATCACTAGCCCGATGTCCCGGGGCTATATGAGATCTTCCAGCCGGCCAACCAAAATGTATCACGGCCCTGCCCGACGGGCTATTTTAAATAGTGAATAAAATTCCTCTTGTTTTGTGTTGTTGACTCTTGTTATCTGAAGGAAAAATAAGACAGTGGTTGTTTTTGATCATGCATGCTGATTTGTCCGCAGTGAAGTTTAGCCTATGTGTGTGTGTGTGTGTGTGTGTGTGAGTGTGAGAGCGAGAGCGAGAGCTCTGTGTGTGTTTGAGTGTGTTCGTGATGAGCGGATCACGGTAATATCTGCAAGTCAGGCGGACCAAATAATAAAACATAATATTGTAATTAATTGCGGATGGATGAGAGATAAATAATTGATGTGTTGATTTTATTAAAGACACGGAACTCATTTCACTGTAAAACACAACGAACGTGCTTCACTTTCGTTTTCAAAATCAGCGTTTCTTCAGGGGAAACAAATCAAAGATAACATATGCCTAAAGCGCCTCCTGGACAGTATATAAAACACAGGAAAAAAACTTCATGAGATATTGCTCAATAACTTAACAGTTTGACCTAAAAATACACACTAACTTCATAGAAATGATTCTGATAAGAATTTTCCAACATGATGTTTGGAAATATTAATGTGTTTAAAACTTTTTTTTTTTTTTCTTCCAGGTACTAATTTTCAGAATTTATCAAATTAAAAACAAAAGTAAGGAAAGTCAAGTAACGTGGGAGCGTTTTAGTGAAGTAGTTTAACAGGACGAATCAAGTGTTGGGTAGCGGCCGTGAAGCGCTCTATGTACATAAATTAATAAAGTCTATAAAAGCCTACAGTAGAGAAAACTGCGAAAGTCACTGTGAACTGCGAAAGTGTGTGTACGTGCGTGTGTGTTAAAATATTAAGAGGTGCATAGATTTAAGTTGGCGTTTCAGTTCTACACGGGAAAAAAAAAAAAACTTTTACTTAAACTGTTGTCTAAAAATGAAATTCAACATTGCCCATATAATTGCACGTGAAAAATTAAAACATGCTTATTCTTTTGTGGCACTTGAAAAAATTATTTGGCACCTAACTTCCAATCAATTTAATGCATCATTGCTACATAAAAGGATTCATTTCTTTCAAAAAAATTATCCTGCTATTTTATTTGTAATTTTTCTATGGTTGACATGGGTTGTTCACGTTCATGAGAAGCGGTCACTGGGAGCAATATTATGCCTTTCTCTTATGCGCACCGAGAACTGGGCTAAGATCTTGGGCTTTTATACAACGCACTTCAGCACTTGAACAGCAGAGCTTAACAGCTGCAGGCCAGTGATCTAGAGTGTATGTGTGCGCATGTGTAAATGTTCACAATATAAGCAGTCTCTAGGGAGACATTCACATACCCCCCGATGGGCCAAATGACCTTGCAAAAGTTAGCTGACACAAACCTTCACAGTTTACTTTCAATTTTTTTGCTTTTTGTAAAATTTTACTTTCACAGTTTTACTTTACTTTCAGAGAGAGAGAGAGAGAGAGAGAGAGAGAGAGAGAGAGAGAGAGAGAGAGAGAGAGAGAGAGAGAGAGACAGAGACATTCATATATTCCTATCATTGATTTCTGTGAGCAATTTCTCTTGGAATCAAAACCTTTCTGCTAAAACAATTTGTAAAGGTAATTTGAACAAGGCAGCATGTCATAAAAGTGTCAGCTGAGCTTGTCTCCTTTTACCTTGTTGAGAACATCTCATACTGATTTACATGTGGGTAGATCAATTTACATGTTCCTGTGCACACAAACAAAACCTCACACTCAGACGTTGCAATGAGGAATAAAGTGAAAGAACGAAATAAAGAAATCTTGACATAGGGGAGAAACATTTTTAAAAAATTCACTGTTCTTTTTAAAATGTGCTCAGAAATCTTAACATTCTTTCAGGCTTTAATACACTACATTTTGTTCTGCTCTTACTGATGCACTAAGAGGATGACACACCAGCAATCCTTATTGTGCGCTTTATTTCCTGCAGCACACATGCATCCTACTGGGATAAGATGTGTTTGTGTGTGTCTCAGAAACTGCTGGGGGGTATTCCAGAAAGCAGGTTATGTGACATACCCGGGTATGTTTAAGAGTAAGTTAGCAGATAACCTCAACTTTTGGTTCCAATAAAGGAGGTCACTTTCAGGGTATGCAAGTAACCATAGCAACTCACTCTCTGAACATAACCTGCTCCGGAGCAGCTCATGTTCCAGGGTTAGTTTGCTTAAGAGGTATTCAGATGCATGTTATACAATTAATATAGTTATAGTAATATAAATAAATGTTATATAGTTATATATTTTTATTAATTCTAAAGCACTATTATAACAAGATAATATTTAAATGTTAGTTCAATTCAAATATATTTATTTTATTGTCATCTCACACATGGATCTGCATCCAATTAATTAGCATCAAACAAACAACATAATCCTTATCCTCAGTGAATAAAGATTACTTGAAAAAAATGATTGCATAACCACCAAATAAGTGGTGATGTACACTAAGTTGGTTATGTAACTCGCCATTAAACAAACGAAGAAGTAGAATGGTGCACTTTCTCTTAGAGTCTGTTTCCATGGTGAATCATCGATTCGTTGCTCTGTTGAGAATGTCTTGTGTTTTAACCAGGAACATACTTGTCTGAACTTACTCCTGGACTCGTTTACTCTCTGTCTTGGGGGAAGATTTTAACATCTACTCTGTCCATCCATGAAAAGAAACTCCCTTCTAAGTAATTGCGTTTCCTTACTCTGAGTGCTCCACAAGTCCCAAAATGTAACAAGTACAATTTGCTTAAGGAAAGTCAACAAGAAATCTAAGACTTTGTACATCTCAACTCTGTTCTTAGTGCAACAAGAGAAAGAGTCATCTTCTGCAGCGAAGAATGGCTCATTCATGTTATTCAACTCTTTTACACACACAAACCAAACGTTCACTGAACTCAGACAAGATTGCATCAATACAGCACCTCTGCAAGCCATAAGTCAAGTGCAGAGGAGAAAGTAGAGGTGGAACTGGGAGACAACTTGGGATGGAGAAAGAAATGAAAGTTGTTCTTTCTTAGCAAATGCACTATAAAAAGAACACAGTGAATGCTTTTATCTGGTGTGACCCAGAGGATCTCATGACCGTTTGTGTTTCGTTTTTTCTTTGATGCTGTGTTGTCAGTGCTAGGGTGTGTCTGTCTGTCCATATCAGGGACGTGCATGAGTTAGTGTTGTCACGATACCAAAATTATGACTCCGATATGATACCAGACTAAAATACCTTGATACCGATACTAAATCGATACCAGAACTTGATGACAGAACTTACTATTCATTTTTTTATTTTTTATAAAAATTTTAACCCTAAAACCTCACTTGTTCCTGCCCTGCTTTTTGACCATTCCCCCTCTTTATTTAATAATAATAATAATAATAATAATAATAATAATAAACAACAACAACAACAACAACATGCCAGTGTGAACATCCTTACAGAGATGTTTGCAACAATCACATTATATCAGTTATGTTAACATTCACTAACCTTTCATTATTCTGAACAGGTTGGGATGACCAAAATCTCATTTCATGATAATAATAATTCAATATTTTTTTAATGTAATTTTATAATATATAATCTTTGTTTTCAAAAAATAAGCAAAAATGTAAATTACAAACAATGACAAAAACAGTGCTTTATTTTCAGCTACAGTAGGTCTATTTAACAAGAGCATTCAAGAAAGAAATTAAATAATCAAATGTATGCATTGCACACGTCATTCATTCAAATGGCATGCGTCTTGCGGAAGAACATTGCAGCCGGAGCCACTTCTCTCTGTTTAAGTCTATGGCGAGTCACGCAGGGACTGTGCTCCTCCGCACCGGTTCCTACCAGACCGGTCTGAAATAGCCCCAATATAAACACTTATTATAAGTGTACCAAAATGATTCAGGGTAAGACAAAAACACGGTTTGGAAAACGGATTCATGTTGTACATTCTCATTATATAATTACGGACAGCAGCTTTATCTATACACTGATTCTCAAGTTATTCAGTCAAGCATGGGGTGATTTTCCATTTTCCATTTTTGATTAACATTAAAAATCAAACAGAATATTAGATCTGGCCCTTTAAGAGCTGCACAGACCCAATACACTGTAACACACCCTATTTCTCACTCAACTCTGTATACATTCACTAAAGACATATCCAACTGTGTTTACCTGAATACTCGCCAGGACGTGAATTTTTACATATTTTTGACCATTTAAATAATCCGCGAAACTAACGTCGCGATCGCATGCTATCTGAGAGAAAGGCGTGTGTGCATGATTCAGTTCAGAGTCCCACGTTGCGTTTCTGTTACCTTCTTTGTCATGTGCTGAGCGTATATTTAACTCTTTCAAAGCAGAGCTCTGCACACACGTCCTGACTCCTGCTGTCACACATCGAGCCAAATAAATACTGCTCTTAGGGTGCGGTCACTCTTAAAGTACCGGTTCTAATGATATTTCATATCATACCGTTTTTAATAGCAGAGTATCGTGATACTTTTCTAGTACCGGTATATCGTGCAACAGTAGCATGAGTAATTGAGCCGTCAAGCACTCCTACACCAAATACTTTGCTGGAACAAGTAATTTATTCAACAGATTCATTCAAATGGCTGAATCATTGAGAAACTAAGGAAATGCGGCCTTTATGAATGGATCACTGAACAATTGATTCTTTCAAAAACACTTAGAGACGCACAATAGTTGGTTGCGACCATAGGTCGTTTGTTTGGAACCATTTTTGTTGGTGAAAGAGCAAAAAAAAAACAAAAAAACAAGATTGTGCCTAAAATGTAACTAATAATATTATGTTTTGAACTATATAAAAATCAATACCACATTCGCAATTGAGGATCATTGGGGAAAAACAGCACGCTTGCTTGTGAGATATTGCTTTACAGTATCATACAAAAATTACTGCTGTCAAGTCAAGTAAAAAAAAAAATGGATTAAATGGATTTCTCTCAATTTTAGCCATTAATTATAGCCACTCAACATTACAGTATCATTGAAAGCTATACATTTTAACATGTGATAGGCTTTTTGGATCCATCCCCATTCGGGCCGGTTCACATTTTACCTGCCCTGCTAAAATGCACAAAGTTATTGTTTTCATAATTCTTTTAACCATATAACATTGTAAACAGTGTATTAAGATTTTCAGGTAGGTCTCCATAAACAGAAATTAATGAAATACAGTCTTACTACATAAATTATAAATTGAATATAGATCAATCCTTATTAAAGCTACAAAAGTTATTCAGTCAAGAGGAGTGAGTGCTTTTCTCTTTTGTTCTTTGATTAACATTAATGACTAGGGCTGGGACGATACACCTACCTCCTGAGTCAATGCTACCACAATACTTGGGTGCCAATACGATATGCATGATTTTTAAGAATTCAGGGCCATTGGGCAGTCCTTATTATCAAGCCCTGCTCTCTGCTGAAATAAAAGAGGTAGCTTTCCTAAGCCTCGTCTATATGCAAGGACTAAAATAAAGCAATAAAATAAAAAGATTTTGAAAACATAAAAAACAAAAACAAAAAAAAATGCGGATCTGACAACCGTTTATGTTCATTGAATTTGTTTTTGATAATTTTAATTTTGACAATTTGGTGTTTTTGTCCATTTAAGCATGAAAGTCCACTCGATGCGGCGCTGGTCTGAAGCAACATTCTGTGTGCGCGTGCGTTTTGGGTGTTTGTTCACAGAGAGCCGATCCACAGGTTTTTGACAATTTTTTTAATTTTAGTGGCATTCTACTATGCTATGTCACACACTGAAAACGTGCATTCTCAAGCAGTTTTTTTTTTTTTTGCCAAAAAGTGAGTGAAAATGTCTTCTCCCACATAGTTAAAACAATTACAATATATCATACTATAAAAATCATAAATTTTTTACAGTAGTAACAACTCCAAAATTGCTTCAATTCCCAACTCGTCCATATACTGTAGACTATAATGTTCCATAGAAAAATCTGACGTCACCTCATGCCATTCTACCAACTCCTTCCTGTCTATCCATCTCACCGTCTTCCCCCATTCACTATCAACACTACAATCCAAAACAAATTCATTCCTCACAGACACATCCACTAATGTCAGTACAAATGAGGAATACAAATGGGTGTGCTGGAACAGAATAGAAAGAGAGATCAGAAAGGAAAGAAAGAAACATTTTTTACAACCGATCAAACCATAGGGCATTGATGCTGTTGGGTGGAAATCAAGAGAGAGAAAGAGTGGAAGAGATTGAGTTTGACAGAGAAAGATGCTTGCTTACCCTGCATTGTTTTGCCCAGGCCTTGACCCAACTTCCAGCCATGTTTCTGAAGGAGCCGGTGCCCAATGTTATCCTGATGTGAGGAAGAAAGGAAAGAAAGACCACAATATTCCAATAATAAGAAGCGCTTTTCTCACTCACGCACACACTCACACTGAGTCACAAGTACACACAGTAGCCAGACAACTGTCAAAACATCTTCACTCACTGTCATCAACATTAGCAACATCTGCTACACCTTTAAACTCCTTGTCAGATGGGGAGCAGAAGAGAGAGAGGGAGGAAGAGTAGAGGGAGATAGATAGAAAGAACAAGAGGAGGAAAAGTCATTGGGCTCTGTAATAAGGCACATATCTGAAGCCCTGACAGTCTAGTGTTTGATGTGGAGGAGTAATTGAACCCAACTTCATATTAACGTCTATAGTCTAAAATCTAATCTATAGCTTAAAAGGGGCATTCCTCAAATGGACAACTAGTGGAGGTAACAGCTGAAAGGGATATAAGTTTACGCTACCAACCTCTGAGTTTACTAACTCACTTTCAGTCTCAAAGGAAGGAGGGAGGAACCTACGGTTATATACGTATTATGACACACAAATACATATATAAACCGTCTCAGGGAGAAAGATTAATGCACAAACAACTAAGGGGGAAGGAACGGCACAGACATATAGTTTGCATACACATAAAAACCCAAAAACTTTCACAAGCTTTTAGTGAGTTCATCATCATGACAACAGAGCCACCACGGGGGAAAAAAAAAACAAAACAAAAAAACAGTATGTAGCTGTAACAAGAGCGAAAGGAGGAGATCGAGGAGTGAGACAATCAAAGAGGTAGATTGATAGATTTATGGAGAGACAAAAAAGAAACGTGGAGAGGGAGGGAGGCCTCGGTTACCATTGAGAGGCCCGATCTGCATGTGTGAGTGCGTGTTCGCATTTTACAGACTGAGCTGATGCTTCATAAAAAAAATAACTAAAAAACAAAGAAGAAAGAAAAACTAGGTACTGAAAAAAAACTAAATACATGAAATGCAAGAATGAATATAGCTTAAAGTCACAACAAAAATATAAATGGCTTTAATTTGATCCAAGCATAAAGAAAAAAATAATATATGGATAATATATTAAAAACGTGAACACTGAAAGAAATTTTTTTTCTACACACACACACACCACAAATAAAGGCCAATGTGAACAAAAAAAAATAAAGAGGTGAAAACCAAAACCATTAACCAGCATGCAGCTTTTTGTTAAACCACTTTAACAAAAAGAGACGGCGGTGTTAGTCGTGTCTGTATAGTAGTAAGCATATACAGGGAGGGAGAGGGCAGCAGAGAGCTCAGGATGTTGTTAGAGATGAGGGCGAGCATATTACAGTGGTGATGCACAAGGTCATCTAAACAGATGTCACAACCTACAGAGGGTGAGCATAAGATGGAGCAGCCATGAGTGGTGTGTGTGAGAGGCAAGGAGAGGACAAGGTTAAAGCATTATTGGTAGGGAGGGAGTGGTTACCCCCACAAGACACACCCACTTTCCATTAGCTCTGCCGATTGTTTGCCACGCCCACCAAATGGCCTAAATATCCATTTTATAAACAAAGCCATCAGACTTACAGTCTGTTATCAGGAGAGCCGTGAGGCTTGTTTTTAATAGTGCTTCAAATAGCTACTCCATTTTTTTTTGCTTGCTTTGGTGTTAAGACTGCTACTGGGATTTGATCATATTTTTCCATTTATTCAATTGGGTTATTGCAACAGGCCTCCTGAGATGTCCCCAACTCATTTAAGAGTTGTGTTAAGATTGAAATGAGAAAACTTGTGGCAAATTTCTTCAGTTCATTTTACTAGCTGTTATATAGACCTATATGTCTGACCTAATTTTTATATATATATATATATATATATATATATATATATATATATATATATATATATATATATATATATATATATATATATATATATATATATATTTATTTTATTTTTTACAGATATTCATACTTTGTGCGTTCTCGTGTTCACAGGAAATGCAACTGACAAGATTGCATAAATATATTATTTTTTTGTGAATTTGCATTAAGCACAATAAGCAATGAAAAAGAACTCAATGCAGTGCATATGCACAGAAAGCCGCGTCTCTCAGCATGTGATTGCGAATTCAGTTCTCTTTCACGTCTTATTGTGCTTGAATGTCGAATACACAGGCAATTAAAACAAAATGCCCATCGTGTGGAGTATTCATGTAAACACAGTAGGTTATGTCTCAAGTGAAAGTAAACAGTTGAGTGTCAGTATAATGGATCTGCAAGTTTGGTCTTAAAGTGACAGCAGCCTAATATACCTACCTCTCATTAATGACGTAATTTTTTTATATATATATATATATATATATATATATATATATATATATATATATATATATATATATATATATATATATATATATATATATATATATATATATATATATATATATATATATATATATAGCTTTAATAAGAATATGTATTTAAGAATAATGTATTTTTCACATTTTTTTATTTTTATTGTGTAAAAAGCAGAGTTAACAAGAATTTAAAAATCAGTTCTGCTTATTGGTTAAACTCATACAAAACCAATCGATATCATATTGCCCTTACAAAATGAATATTAGTTGAGATCTCCTTTTATATCTTCATACCTGCAGAGTGTGTATGTGTATGTGTGTGTGTGTGTGTGTGTGTGTGTGTGTGTGTGTGTGTGTGAATAGAAGAAGTTTTCTCCAGATGGTTTGTGCATGGGGAGCTGCACTAATGCTCATCTTGTACAAACTCCCTTTTGGGCCTCTGGACATCGAAACAGTTATGTGCATATTCTTCCGGTCAAATTACAGAGATGAAAAAAAGAAAGAGACCGTGGGATAACGATCATTTCCTTTTCTGTATTTATAGTCAGCAGAGGAGGCCACAGAACGCACATTAAAACCAGCATATGGCAAATTGCAGCTCAAATGTACCTCCATCATGAGACACATGAGCTTATTGCGTACAGATGTGAAGAAAGACCGCAGGAACAAAACAGCGCAAGTCCCAGGATCTTTCATTTATCAGCAGTGCAGATGCGCCTGCAGTAAGCCCAACCCAAAAGGCCTGCAATGCAGTGGCTCTGCAGCATCCTCTGCTAACAACACGCGGCATTTCATCATTCTGAAGACTGGAGGAGCATCTAAACAGGGTACGCATTGAGCTGACCTCACATTACCTCTTCCTGCTGAGTGGAGCACTTTACATAGCAAAATGTGAACTCCTCTTTCCCAAACAGGAGACCATTAGATCAAGAGAACAGAACTTGGGTAAGAAAGCTATCGTTGTCTAGTTTAATTCTTCATATGAGCCAATCAGAATCAGTCGAATGTGGCTCAGGGCCAATCACAGGCCCTGTGGATGGCGTGTCAGGCAGATGTGGGAGGAGGGTGGGTTTTGTGAGGACAAACAGATGAATGCACTAAAATAAAACAGACAGATGAAGAGCAACAACGCCGAAGAATCCAACAGCAGTGCAAGTGGAGTGAAAACATGTCCATACGAACCTGGCTTTTAAACCCTGGGCTGTCAAAAGAACAGTCAAACGTCACACAAACTGAAAAAAACTGGCCAATCTCTACAGCTTTCTACTGGTCACACTGTCTCTTTGATCCACTACATTACCACAGTGAATTCACACATCTACACATCCACTAACTGGCAGTTAATTCATATAAATGATTAAAATAAAACAAAATGTTGTATTGTCCAAACATATACACTCCCACAAGAAAAGAGTGATGTAATCAACATAGTAATAGCAGGGAGTGAGAGAGGGAGAGGAAGATGGGATTAAATTAAAACCAAACAGAGACGTGCAGGGCAGCGAGTTGTTTTATATTGTGTTTAGGGCTTTAATAGCTGTTTGTGACAGCTTTATTAAGACTGGCTTAAATTGAGAATGAGATCACACTAAATTTGATATTTTATATTGTGTAATACTGAAGCGTAGAAAATTCACAGTACCGTCGTTACAAAAACATGTCACCTTGTAAATAAAATGTAAATAAACATGCTAAGAATGTTGATACACTGGAAATAAAAAAAAACATCTTAAAAGTGACTAGGAATTGATGGTCTCAGAGACCATTTAAATGCAAAATCAAAGAACTATAAAGGCTGTGACACACCAAGCCAACGGTCAGCCATCGGCTAGTTTTTGTGCGTTCCACACATCGACGGGAGCTCATCAGATTCACGTTTCATTTTTATAACATGAGCTGTATGGAATGAAGAAAGTGAGCAGATTGATATTAAAAATGGTAAGCAAGCGCTGCTTTGTTTACGGTTTGTATATCTGCAGTGAATTTCGGTTTCCCCTTTTTGAATGATTAATATAGACTGATATAGATACCTGCTGAATGTGCTGATATAGACAGTTATTTCCTTACACACAGGTGCAGAACGCATGTGTTAATTGGCAGTCACCTGTAGTCCTTTTGCTGCCACTAGTTCTTTGACGTCGGCTTGGTGTGTCACAGCCTGAAGAGCCAGAGATTGGTGGCCGATAATGAAACCATTTATGAGGTGACAGTGTTCCTGCTGACCTTCATGCTCTGTTGCTGGACACCAAAATGTCAGAGTCTTTAAACACAGATTACCAACAACAGCTAGAGAGAGCAGAGCAGGAAAGTGTTATCAAGGTGACAGCTGGTGTTGCGTCATTGTGCTTATAGACGAAGAGAGAGAAAGCTAACACCTTCTCTTCCTTACCGCTCAGGTCCAAATGGGAAGACAGCAGAGAGGCTTGCTTTTTAATGTCACACTGGCTGTTTTCTTATGCACAGCACCCACAATTGCATTTATCCACACTTAATGTCTGAATGTCACTGCATTAGAGAGGCATTTTATAATTACTTATAATGAATAACTCATCTGCAGTATATATCTGTATGCATTAAATCCCAACCAATTTTTGCTTAAGTTTCTTAATTCATACCACTTGGGTTGATACTTTGCCCTTTAGTGCAATGACATCAAGTATGGCTAAAGTGTCAAAACACTTTTTGGTGCCACTGAGTTCCTGGAAAGTCCTGGTCTTCAGTGTTAACCTCTAAATTTTACAAGAAAAAAAGAAAAATTTTTTTTTAAAAGAGACGACCGTGATGATGAAAAAAAAAGTATGGAAGCTTGTTTCCGCCACAGAATAAAAAAATAAAAAAAAAGTCATTGCCACTTTTCAAGTCCAATTCCCCCAATTCTAACTTTTTTTCTCAAAATTGCATGATATAAAATCGCAATTGCGAGTTATAAAAATATAAATTCATAACTGCAATTTATATAAAATCACAATTCTGACTTTTGTTTTCATAATTCCAAGTTTATATCTCACAATTCAGACTTTAACACGCAATTGCTAGATAATTTTGAATTGTGAAATATAAACGCACAAATTTTGAGAAAAGTCTGTTTTATGTAGTTTTATGTCAAATAAATGTGTCCAATCAAGGTGCACATTTCTCCCTCAAATCTTGAATAACAGATAGCAACTTTAGATGCTTTTTCTATATTTATTTAAGTGTACAGGGCAATGCTTGGGTCTCACACAGATCCCAAAACTGTCCTAAATATTTAAGGGAGTGATGGTGGTCATAAATACTTTTGTGACTCTCGTTAATAACCAAATTGTGTGAAAATAACCATATTTATCAGTGCTAAACAGGACTGACAATCATATTTCCTGATGTATCAGTGCAGTCATGATGCATTCTGAGATTTCTACAGTATTCAAAGTGAATCCTCTAGGAAGTCAGCTACACACCATGAGTAGCGATAATCAAATCTGTTATGTGTGATTTATGTGATGTTTGTCATTTGACTTGGTCACTGCCCAGTGCACATCTCCTTGGGTTGGGGGGGTGAGAAAAGGAAGATGAGAATTAGGGTAAATAGTAAGATGAAGGGGAGTGTGTGTGAAAGAGAAACTAATGCTACTGACTTAACATGCAAACAGACAAACAAAGGTGTTAAGAGAGCAAGAAAGAAGAGGGAATAAGTAGATAAAAGCATATGGGAAAATAAGAGAAGATCCCGATTACCACAAACCTCTAGCTGCCTACAGATCACACACAATGATTGGCAGAGGAGAGGCATGGGAAACAAGAGCGTGACAAACACAGCGCTCGAACACAAGATGCACACACATACATGCAGCGATGGCTGTCACCGTCCATCCGGACCAGCTGCTAGGAGTTCTACGATATAAATACATCACTGGTGTTTGGTGGAAAATAGCCCTGACACACTAGAACAGGAAAACAGGGGGCAAATAAACCAAAGTTCAGATAATGCTGTGTGTATTGTGATTGAGAAAACAATGCACTGTATGCTATGTTCTGAGGGTAAAAAAATTAATTGACAGTGATAGCCATCGCTTCCTGCGGTGTGTAACATCACTGCTCGTCACGAACACTGCGTGTGGCAGTTCTGCTCTCCACACCCCTCCATAGACAATAGTGCAGGAGCAGGAATTATTTGGTTCAGGCAGGCAGGCAGCCAGGCCACCTCTCCTGCTCTCTCTCGTGTCCTTCTGACCCGCACTCTGGGACGATGGCTGCTCCAAACAATACTGAACAGATTTGACCACGAGACCTGAGAAATCTTGATGAAAAAATAAAGATCTGCCCCATTCATAACTAGACACATGAAAACATACTTCTACAGCTTGTGAAAATGTATTGGACATGAATGCATGATTCAAAGTCATACTTGCAATGACAAAAGCTATTAATATGGTAGAGAATCGGTTTTAAAATTTACTTTTAACACGTTTAACATGTCCAGTATCACACTCAACAATAAGGATTTTTTTTCCAGCCAGTCTGCTTATCCCACTGGATTTATCCTGCAAATATTTACAATTAACCCCATAACAAAAATGTATATAGTTTTAACTTAAATAAAAATATATATTATTGTTAGCAATGTAGTGTAAGTGCATTCAAGAAATATTTGAAGATTTCTTTACCATAGAACAAAATAAAATAGAAAAATCTATAAATATATAATTTAATGCGTTTAAAATTTACAATAAAGGCTGGCTCAACTGGGATACTCGCACTGCCCCCAACCAAGCCACTGTGCCATCCTTATTGTTGAGCCCTGACACTAATGTAAACACATGGAAAAGTGGTCCTTTCAATACAAACAGATGTCCAGAAAGAGAGAGGGGGGGGGAAGAGAGAGAGAGAGAGAGAGAGAGAGAGAGAGAGAGAGAGAGAGAGAGAGAGAGAGAGAGAGAGAGAGAGAGAGAGAGAGAGAGAGACTATATAATAGAAAACACACTTGAGAATCTGAATTTAGGGAATTTGCCATAAGATAAATTTGTCTTAGTGTAACTGGAGCAGTGAGGACAACATGGAGAGGAGGAGAGGCATCTGGCATGCAAGCCTTTGAAATACAGAGCGAACCAGAGGAACAAGACACAGACAGAGACGAGAGCTGCCTGCGATATTATCTACATGCCTAGTCAGCGAAAAATGCAGTCCCAGTTGCACAAGCACCATGCCAGCACATAATGACAGAGGGTACTGTACACCGAATCACTGTGTTGGAGAGATAGAAAGAAGGACAGAATGATGAGAGAGACAGAGAGACAGTGAGAGAGACAGAAAGAGAGAGCGAGAGACAGAGAGAGTTGAGAAAGCGTTACAAGGAGCCCCTAAAGAGACAGGAGGAGGAGAGCAGAGCGTGCAGATACAAACCGGGTCAGAGCTGCTTAGCTAATTGGGGCCAATTCGCTGCAGGAGAGAAATGTCGAACACCCCAAGTTGTGTACAATACTGAAAATATCTGAAATGAACTGTCCTACACAAACACTAACACAAAAAAAAAAAAATAAAACACATAAGATACTGGGCACTAGTGTGCTCATAACACACATACACCACTTTCTCTCAATCAAAACGCACACATTCACTCTAGCCTCCACTATGTGAGGTGGACGACACACTGAGTGGTTCATATCTAAATCAGGTCAGTTTAGCTTGAATCAAATGGAGCGGACACAGAGAGCAGTAATTCAATTGATGGCAGGTCTGCCTCTAAGTCTGTCAAATCTGACAATATATTGAATGGAAATCTGAGTAAATATATTGATGGAATGCTTTACCTGAACAGCTAAATGTCTGTGCGCATAGATGTATTATTTTAGCTTAGTGTTGACGCACATGCACAACTTCTAAAGAGGTGTGTTTTTTGCCTTGTATACTTAGAGGACACCATTTGCAAGATAAAGTGAACTAAAGAATCTGTTGCGGTTCAAAGTCAAACCTATGCAGGATGTGTGTTTGCAGCTGGTGTTTGTGTGTCTGTCAGAACACTAATTGCTGATTAAAGGAATAAGCAGATTTGTCTCAACTACAGTTGATAAAGATTTGAAAGATTTGCAGCGCAATGCGACAAGACAATACAAACCATTACAATCAGTGATGCGGTCTACACTGGATGTGGCGTGAGACAACAAATCCCCGATAGTAAACGGATGCCTCATTCTATTTCTGACGTACTTCAAGCACTCGAGCTAGTTCTGACACTAAGGAGAATGGATTTGGAACGGTTGCTTTGTCACACTGCAAAAACGTTACGCTCATCCTTAGTATTTTTGTCTTGCTTTTCAAATGCAAATCAAGATACATTAACATGAGATGTAAAATGACATCAAGTATGAAGTCTTGTTTTCTGGAAGTTTATCATTAAAAACAGGAAAAAATACCTGCCAATGGGCTCAGAAAAATGTATTTAATTCTAAGGAAGTTCATTGACATTTATATTTTGTTTTAAGCATAAACTCACTTCATTTTGTTCAAGACTTCATATATGTTTGTAACCCAAGTAAATGTATCTATTAGTATTAGAAAACAGGACGATATAAATTTTTTTGCATTTAATACCTTGAATTTATCACTTTCTGTTCTGATTTTATTAGTGCAAGGAAAAATTAAAGGGATAGTTCACACAAAAATGAAAATTGTTTCATAATTTACTCACTCTTAAGTTGTTCCAAACCTGTATAAATGTTTTTGTTCTGCTGAACACAAAAGATGATATTTTGAAGAGCGTCTACTTCCATAGCATTTTTTCCATACTATGGAAGTCAATGGGTTACCGACATTCTAAAAAAACATCTTTTGTGTTCAGCAGAAGAGAAGAAAATCATACAGGTTTAGAACAAATTAAGGGTGAGTAAATGATAATTATCATTTTTGGGTGAACTAAAAGGGTATCCCTTTAAGACTTTTTAAGACCTGCAGAAAACCTGTATATTTTAAAATGTATTTTGCAAATGCAAAGCTGAATTTTCAGCATCATTACTCCAGTCTTCAGTGTCACATGATCCTTCAGAAATCATTATAATATGCAGATTTGGTGCTCAAAAAATATTTCTTATCACAAATGTTGAAAACAGTTGTGCTGCTTAATATTTTTGTGGAACAGTGATGCATATTTTTGTAATTTTAAATAAACTTTACTACAATCGGACAAATACTCCAGGTCTGCACTTTGAAACGGCCTTGGAGGTAGTTACATAAAATCAGTAATCATGGGTAATAGATCAAGATCTGGGTCGATAAAAGAGTCTGGCCAATGTTGAATTATATATCGTACATGCGTGACTGTGCATGTCGGATTCTACCTTTTACCTTTCCTACAGTGTGCCATCCACTTCACATTTCAAACAAATGTCAAAAACTTGGAATACCATCTAACATCCACACAAGCACATCCATCCTTGCTCACATCTGTGATCAAAAAATAAAAAAACAGCAAGCTGATCACAGTGATTGGTACAATCCAACAGACCTGCTTCACCTGTGTCTTCATTATACAGTCACACAGGTGATGACAGCAGATGTGGAGAACAGGGAAGGTGGTCTATGGTGGCCTCCAGAAAGGGAGTGCTGACTTATTTAATAAAAAGGGATGTGATTTGACTATCTCTAAAATAAGGGTAGGGGCTGACCATAGAGGTGGGGTGGCTATTCCTGACTGGACCAATCATTCACACACTCACACACAGGAAGCAGCTGTTCTAGTCAACAGTACCAAATGAGGTGTGCGGCCTTACCGGTTCTATGGGCTTGTCCAAAGAGGCCTGTTCCAACTCCAACTGACCTTCCTCATATTGGTCAAAGTGATTTCCACCCTGAGAGGAGAGAGGGAAAGGAAAGAGACAAGGAAGATAATAGATTAAAGCAGAGCAAACAGTGCTTGTAAGATTATTTGTGTGCTAAAATGAAGGATGTCCTGTAACATTTCTCCTCTAAAAATGTAATTCAATACAAAACAAACGGATACTGCAATGTTTAATTTTTAAAGTAAATGAGCAAATAGTACTAAGACATCCAGTTTTAAATTAACTGATTCTTGGCTTCATGCTAAATGGCAAAATTTAGACAAACCGGATCGTTCATCTGCCTCGATTCTGACAGCAGCAATTTAATCAGATGAGAAAAACAAGGTCACCTTGAAAGGGAGGTGGGGTAATTTCTAATCCGCCTGCTCATCTTTTTCTCTATGAAAGATAGGTCAGTCAATCTAGACGTTTTCCCTCTTTATTCTATTGTTATTTTTATCACTTGCTACTGAATAGAGAGGAAATTTGCAGGCAAAGGAATGAGAACGGGCTGGAATCAAACCTGTGTCTGTAATATGAGTGTCACAGCTTAAAGTCTAAACATTAAGGCTTGTTCACACCGGGGCGATTATTGCACGTTTAAACGCCTTGTGACTAAACAAAGGCCGCAAAACAGCAGGCATAAAAGTGTCATTTTTTTTAAAAATGCCTCGGGTAAAAAAAATTTGACGCGCCCCTTTAAAAACTGGCTGACCAATGAGATTGGCACTTTTGTTCACGTGCCTGGAGCTGCTGAAGTTATAGTAAACACTACTTTGTGGCGCTACAGCATTATCTTTAAGAAACTTCTAGTTAGGGGCCAAGTACCGAAGGTGCGAAGGCACCTATTGAAATCGTTGGCGGTCTTATTATGGGCCAAGCACCGAAGGTGCGGAGGCACCTATTGAAACCGTTAGATTTCTTCTTATTATATTCTGTCTGGGAGTCTATGGCAGCCCATAGAACCGCTTGCGAGAAAGTTGTGAAATTTGGCACACCCATAGAGGAGAGTCTGATCTGTCATCATAACAAATTTGAAGTCTCTAACTCAATCCCTCTAGCGCCACCACCTGTCCAAATTTCCACTCATGTTTATGCTAATAACTTTTGAACCCTATGGGCAAAAAAAAAAATTTCCCAAATTTTTTTCCCTCTGATTCCTGAGCTCATGACGATTCGATTGCATACGATTCGATCGAATAAACAAGGCTATATCTCCGCAACGCTTTATCGTATTCAAACCAAACTTGGTACATGTCATCACAAGCATGACCTGAGGCAACATACAGTGTTTCGGCGCAGCGCCACCTATTGGTCTGGAGATACAAAAAATTGCTATTTTGCTTATAACTTCTGAACCGTTTGTCCAAAAATCTTTAAAAGTGGTCTCGTTAGATTCGTACAACATGGGCTCAGGAATACTTTCAGAAAACATTGTCGGTGAACACAATCCACCGTGCCATTCTCCATTGCCGGCTAAAACTCTATAGGTCAAAAAAGAAGCCATATCTAAACATGATCCAGAAGCGCAGGCGTTTTCTCTGGGCCAAGGCTCATTTAAAATAGACTGTGGCAAAGTAGTTCTTTTTGGAAAACTGGGACGCCATGTCATCCGGACTAAAGAGGACAAGGACAACCCAAGTTGTTATCAGCGCTCAGTTCAGAAGCCTGCATCTCTGATGGTATGGGGTTGCATGAGTGCGTATGGACACATCTGAAAAGGTTACACATCTGGAAAGGCACCATCAATGCTGAAAGGTATATCCAAGTTCTAGAACAACATATGCTCCCATCCAGACGTCGTCTCTTTCAGGGAAGACCTTGCATTTTCCAGCATGACAATGCCAGACCACATACTGCATCAATTACAACATCATGGCTGCGTAGAAGAAGGATCCGGGTACTGAAATGGACAGCCTGCAGTCCAGATCTTTCACCCATAGAAAACATTTGGCGCATCATAAAGAGGAAGATGCCACAAAGAAGACCTAAGACAGTTGAGCAACTAGAAGCCTGTATTAGACAAGAATGGGACAACATTCCTATTCCTAAACTTGAGCAACTTGTCTCCTCAGTCCCCAGACATTTGCAGACTGTTATAAAAAGAAGAGGGGATGCCACACAGTGGGAAACATGGCCTTGTCCAAACTTTTTTGAGATGTGTTGATGCCATGAAATTTAAAATCAACTTATTTTTCCCTTAAAATGATACATTTCCTCAGTTTAAACATTTGATATGTCATCTATGTTGTATTCTGAATAAAATATTGAAATTTGCAACTTCCACATCATTGCATTCTGTTTTTATTCACAATTTGTACAGTGTCCCAACTTTTTTGGAATCGGGTTTGTAATACGAACAGAAAAAAGACTGGCAGCAGTTAAAACTGCTTAAGCTGTCAGCGGTTTTTGTACACCGCTATCTCTCTCTGGCTCTGTGTGCCATCAGAAGCCACTGCTACAGGGAGTCAACACATCCCAATGACAGGCCAATGACAAACACACACACATACCCACCTGCATACAAACAGTTTAAAGCAGAATTGGCTACTACAAGATACTGAAGAGCACTGCTATACATTTACTCTCAACAACACAGCGTTTGCACTTGACATTTATCTTTTTTTGAGCATTTAATAGCATTTAACACCCACACACATCCAATGGGAATACTGTGTGCTCTTACACATGCAAACAAAGAAAAACTCGCTCTCAGCAGTGTCACGATTTGACACGCTCCTGCCCTTTGACTCAGATCAGCATGTTGTGGCAGCAGGACTGCAATACTCATATAGAGGGGAGCGATTTGTAGATGGAATGATTATGCAGCAATTGATGCAACACCACGTATGACAGATGCATGTGATGCGTTTCCCAAAAGATGGATGAGGGAACTGCTATATCCCCTTATCTAGCCGGCGGCTCTATGGCTGTCTTTGTTTAAGCTCTGACCTGAGTCACTGCTTAAAGCTGTTAGGCATGAAACAGCACCTGTTCTGAGAATTTACACTCCCCACTCACATCTACACAACAACAAAAAAACACTTAGTTAAACATAAGGGCAGCAGCCACCCCCCGATAGCTCGCTTTGCGTTCACCCGAACAGCTGATGACAGGGGTCAGGCTCATTATGGAAGGCTCATTATGAAAAGTAAATATTTCACTGGTGTTCATGGCAACGTATCACTTTGTATGTTACTTTAATGTCTCTCATGACTTTGCAGTCATTTCATAACACAAAAACCAGAGGAGCTAATTAGTGCCATCACTTTGTGAGACTGAAGGAGAGAAACAAGTGACTGCAGATGAATGTTAGCCAACTAGTCTAGGGCTGGAATGATTATTTTGTTGATCATTTTATATAGTAGTAGATTACTTTATTGATTATTTTTATGGTTAATTAATTATTTCTTGATCAGACAATTCATTCTTTAGTTAACCTACCAAAAAACAAGCAGGACAACACACAGCCAGTTGCCCATTCTCACAAAATAAACCCCTGCATGACGACGACTGATTGTTAATTATCCTGTACCTAACTACACAAAGTCATGTCGCAAAAAAAAAAAAGTCTTTCCCCTAGAATCTGTGTTGTAACACAAAACATAAAAGGACAATGAAAACGAGTTTGAGGAGTCTGAGAAGAGATAGTTCTCGACATATGTTCTGGAACAGAGAAAATAATAATACAACTGAAAGAGCTGATCAACACCTAATATCAATGGAATAATTCCAGAAGGAAAGGCGTGACAGAGAGTGACCCCCTCTGGGAGACCTTTCCCGGGAAACACATTTCCATCCTGCACACATTCTACTCTCATCCCGTCTGCTGGTAGTGAAGCCCAGTTTAAGTCCAGTGCCCTCAGGAGCCGGAGCTGGGGGGTATTCCAGAAAGCAGGTTATGTGACATACCTGGGTATGTTTTAGTGATGGACATTTCAAGCAAAAATAATATTTGAAGACACCTTGTCTGTTGTGGACTAACCAAGCAGAACATGCAGCAGGATTCATCAGACTTTAAGCTGACCCCACAACCCAAGTTCTGCGACTCATCTCAGAGATCCTGCACACACACCTCAGTGCTGCAGAAAACACACCCAAACATGGACAGAGAAACAGTCACAGCAAAGATAAATAATCCATCTCCATCACCCAATAAAAGACATTCTGCTGAAATTATCCACACATACTGCCTGATGTGATGTCCAATCTCTTACATGGATAAGCCTGAGTCTAGCCCACGCAACCACAATCCAGGAACAGTGGACTTACAATCAAAGCAGAGAAAGTACTATAATAATAATCTCTTTCTAGCCTAAACACACACAACAATAAAACAGAGTGACTTTTAAACACTCCATGAAATTGTGTTTATTTAGCCTCTTTAGCTCAGATATTCACAAATAAATAAATGCACTGCATTCAGTTTTTTTGGTGAACACCACAAGTGGCAAAAGCCAATAGTCAACAACTAAAGACAAGCCTTTGTCACAAGACTTTGACTGTATCGGTCATAGAAAAATAAAAAAATAAAAATTATAGAAACATACCTCATGAATAAGGATGGATCAAAGGTATAAAGGTCAAGCTAAAACGCATACAAAACAGACCACACCATGAAAAGGAAGAACGCAGACATTGGTATGCTGATTGCTGACCAGACTCACCAGAAGGCATTGCTGTTCAAAGATAAACACAAAGCATTTGAATTCATACATTGCCTCACCTAAGGGTGTACTCACACTTGTCGCCAGGGCACGGTACGCCTTGCAGCTGTGCCTAGTGTGAGTACACCCCAAGACAAAGACGAGCAAAAAGTATGGGGGAAAAACCCAAGGGAGAAGAAGAATGACCACAGCTGTAGGACATCTATTAATATTTATTTTCAGCTTTTCAACATTTCATGGGCTTCATAGTTATAATCTCCTTAACATATCACAATGTGAAGCTTAAAGTGAACCGGAAGTTGCAACTGATTTTCAGTGCTGTGACGTATTTCCAAGTGAAACGGAACACTGAACAGAGGGCAGGGTTTTACATCAGCGCTCCTCTTCTCCATCTCTCGCTCATAGCAGACTAACGGTTGGAGGGGAGTGGTTAAGGATATTCAAACCCAAGCCTTCAAACTGCAGTCAGTCATCGGAAAGGGAATGCCATTCCAGACCAGAAGTTACTTTACAGATTTTCATGCAGTCCCGAAAACAGAATTGATTAGTTCACCTATCGAGTCTTGGGGTTTGAGTCATTCGTTCAACTCACAGTCCCATAGGCTGAATGCAGAAGATCTATACTAACAAGTTCTCTGTTTAGGATTAGAATGAATTCAACCCAAGTGCCCTTTTTCGTGACGTGGATGATTACGTTGCGTTATCTGTCAACCATTGTATAAAGCCTGTCCCGACAATTTGATTGGTCCGAACAGCTTCTGTTCGGGCATAGTTACACCACAACGGATCAAGTCCAGACCGAACTTCATGACCACAAATGTTGTAGGTGGGGTTAAGTTCGCTGGCATCCAGACTAGTAGTTCCTATGACCACCTTACAATATTTCAATAACAGTTTATTTTGTAGCCTATGCTATGCTTTGCACGACAAAAAAAGTTAATTGTGCTTCCAATTGTAAGTGAAAATCCAGAGTTTCGGTCTGAGTGTTGTTCCCGTTTTCTTGTTCTTCTGTGTTTTAATAAATATGTGTTATCAGAATCACCTTCATTCTTTCATTTGATTTGACATTATGGCCAAGGCAAATTGTCTTAAAAGTATTAACCAGACAAATGTTGTTTGACGTTTGCTGCAGTCTGGGTTTATCTTAAACTGACGCTTCAGTGCAGTAGCCACAGAAAAGCTATGTGACAATGAGCAAGATTTCCTGTGACACTACAACAGGCTACTGATAATTAATTAATAAGGGCTGTTTTCTTGTACAAAATTAAATATTTTAAGTTAAATGCACAGTGTAAGACATGTAAAAAAGACAAGTCTTTTCACAGACTAACACGTCACGTCTCTGGCACAGAATACAATATTTAAAATAGCATGCAGTAGTTATTAGAGATCGACCGATATGGGTTTTTCTATAGCCGATGTCGATTTTTAGAGGTCATGGTCAGCTGATGGCCGATATGTGCAGCCGATTTTTAGGACTGAGATCTTAAAGTTTTCGCTTTCATTTGCATGCTAAAATGTCACACTAATAAGTAGATGCACAACATTTCTAAACTTAACTTCATTTATTGAACACTCGAATCTTAAGTTTGTGAACTGCACGGTATTAAAATAAAATATTTATCCAAAGTTAAACAAATCAATAAACTGACCAAGTATTAATGATAAACATGGCCATAAATTCCATTCCCATTCTATGAAATCCATCTACACACTATCTAATTTGCATAGTAATGTGTTTTTAGGACAATATGTAATGTAAAAAGACGTATAATAATGGGAGTAATAAAAAGGAATATCCAGACAAAACTGTGTATGTTGTCAGAGAAATTTCACTACAATATAATGTCCTCTACAGAGGGTCTCAGGAGGATATTTCTGTCTCGTGCAGAGTGAAACCAGCATTTATATTTAAATGTCACTTCCGAAACTTTGCAGCATGCAGTTGGCCATCGGTCCTCTTAGCAGCATGAAAATCAATAGTTTTATTCAATGGATTATAGACTGTATAGCCTCGAGTTTCACGAGCCTGCATTAACTTAGCACTGAATAAAAAAAAATAAAAAAAATCGGATCACATTCAAGAGATCTGGCTACGTTACTCACCGCTGCAAACACACGTTGTAAAAAGATGGCGCTCTCCACAAGTGAGCGCGAACACAAATGTGCAAATCTGCCCAATCTGTTTCGCCAGTATATTATTACAGTATCAATTGAGAGTGCTTTTGCTTGCGTTTGAGGGTACTTCAGTCTTGTTTATACTTTCCGCGAGCCTCCGCTGACTGCACGCATGCTTCCGATCACTGCGCTCAACGCGCACAACCGCCCACTCTGCGTTGACAGAATTTTTGCCGTGAGCACCCTCGCTCGTGCGGATGCATAGAGTATAAACAAGGCTAGCCTGTCGTACACTGTTCTGGTCTGCTCCATGAGTGAGGACAGCTCTGTGTGTCCGAGCACGGTGCTGTCTGTGAGCAGGGCGGAGTAACGCAGCCCTCGCCCCCTAATCACACTGCAGTGTTTGTGTGAGCTGCTGCTTTCTCCACCCCACGTGAAATTCTCCGACTCCGATACAGGAAAAATAAAACAGAACTTATAACATTGGGGCTAATATGTTAGCAAGCTGCTGATTTCGACTACAGTCCTTAAAGTTAACTGCAAGCATTGTAGCATTATGCCAGTTCCACCGCACCAATAACAGGGGGCTGCCCGCGGATGTGCCTGACTTTAAATCGGCACTACTAAACACTGATATCCAATGATGCCGATATATAAAAAAAATGACAAATATCGACATAGACAATATATCGGTTGACCTCTAGAAGTTATATTTTCAGTATTTACACGTTTTTAGGTTAACTAGAAGAGACCAGGATTAGTGCGCGTCGCACTCGCAAGACTTGCAATGGGGGGCGTGGCATCACGATGGTGGCTCTCCATCGTGATGTCGGTCAACCATCACGATGGACGATGATACCGTCCATCTGCACAACCCTAGTGTTGAGGTAATGCATTACAAGTAACAGGCATTACGTAATCAGATAATTTTTTATGTAACAAGTAAAGCAACGCATTACAAATTATATTCTAATAACACAAATACATTTATTTACAGCCAAAAAAAAGTTACTGCAGATGAAATATTTTCAAGAATAACAGTCAAAGTCATATTATGAATGGTAGCTGATATATAGCTAGTAATGCATGATGTCCAATTTAGTGAACAGATGATCAATCATAATTTCCTCCCAATCAATATTAGGAATATTTTACAATGACATGACTCCTAAGATGTTACCATTTTTTTTTTTTTACCTGCAAGAGTCTCCTTGGATAGAAGGAATAGATGGAGGTTTTCCAGGGCAACTTGGCATCTTTGTTTGGAGAAAAAGAAATTCAACACACAAACAACGGCTTGCCATTTAATGACAGTGTATAGGATGAGCACTAGAGTCCACTGTGGTTGATGTGCAACTATGCCATCAAAATGCATACGCAAAAAAAGGCTTTTTGAATAGCGGTCCACTGTAGTGACCGATATGCATGAAAGGGTTCATTCTGTCACCAGCTCTTGAAAAATTGCCAAGGCAAAGCTCTCAGTTTGGCTGCTGGCTCTAATCTAAACCAAGGGCTTCACAATGTTCATGGGCACTCTAATAAAAGTCTGTTTGTTCCTGTCAATACTCCATGCACAGCCAACTGCGTGGTTTTAGAAACCCTTCTTTCAGAATGGGGGCTGAAGAGGTCGACCAATTTTACAGATAATGATAAATAGGTTAGACTATGCTGGCCGAAAACGATTAATCAACCGATAGTTTTTAAAATGGATAGTGAATGAAAACAAACATAACACATACAATAGTGCTTTACTTTATACATTTTTTTTTTTAAATAATACTGAACCATGAAAATGTACAGTACTTTTTAAGTGTAAAAAAATTTTATATATTAATTAAAGCCCGACCGATATGGGTTTTTGGGGGCCAATGCCGATACTGATATTAGGGAGTAAAAAAATTCCAATAGATAGATCGGCCGATATTCTTTGTGTGTATATTATAGTACAGTACCTAAGGGTGGGTCGATATAGCCTCAAAATTACATCACGATATTTCAAGAATATTTGCGATAATGGTATTTTTTTCTATATCGTCATAAATATAAGGAACAAAGTTGTATTGGTGATTGTAGGCAGCAGCATTTATTAGTGCAAACATGAAGGGCATTTTCCATCCTTTTCCAATGAGCTCCTGTCATTGATGAGAGAATACCTCATTTGAAGTGTAAATGTATTGTCATAAGGGAGCAGCATCAGTATCAGTCACACAGCACGGGTCAAATGGAAGCAAAGTAAAAAAGTTTTCAATGGAAATCTTCAGTAAAAGTATAACATAACTCCTTAACATTTTAGGTGAACAATAACTAAAGTAATTGTGCATTCAGGAGCACAGAAACTTAATGCCGCCCCAAGACTTTTAGCAATAAAATAGCCAAGTTACTGGATCACTACTTTATATTTCTCAGCAAAGAGGGGGTTACAGCGGTATTTTTAAGTAATAAACGCACACTTTTTGGGACTTTAGCTTATTCACCGTATCCCCCAGAGTTAGAGAAGTCCATACATACCATTCTCATCTCCGTGCATGCCGTAACTCTGTCTGACGCACCCACCACTAGCCTTGCTTAGCACAAAGACTGGAGGTAAACGGCTCCAGCTAGCCTATTGCTCAATAAGTGACAAAACAACGCCGCCATTTTCCTATTTACATGTTGTGATGTGTATAGTTACATCGTCGTGCACTAAGACCAACGGAAGATGAAAAGTTGCGATTTTCTAGATATGGCTAGGAACTATACTCATTCCTGCGTAATAATCCAGGAACTTTGCTGCCGTACCATGGGTGCAGCAGGCACAATGATATTATGCAGCGCCTGAATATAGTCCCCAGCATGCTGTGCAAGCAGGTTCTTTATTGAAGTTAGCCTATTTACAGGCGCTGCGTAATATCATTGGCCTTAACGGACATGTAGCCATTGTAAGTCCACAAGACCGAAAAATGCAAATGAAATGTACCATTTTGGACAGGGCCACTCTATGCAAACCACAGCCTTACACGTCAAAACCAAGCCTGCAACATGAGTCCTGAAAAATGAAGCCGGTGCGTCTCGACTGGACCCAGTATAGGTCATACCCACCCTCTCTACGTATTCTAATGGGACATAGACAAACTAAATCAAATTACACTTCAATTAATTTTTTTTCAAAGGTGGTTTCAGGTGGCTACATTTCCATAACTGTTTATTTCACAAAAAGTTGTTGATTAGGCGGGAGTGTGGGCGGGACCTTGATATCTCAGCTCAACTTCGCACTCAAGTACTGCGCAGACTCAAGACCCAAGATGTCAGTGCCATATTTGAACACTGGTGGCCTCAGTTACATCAATGGAAGAAAGTGAAATCTTTTTTTACAGTCTATGGTCAAAACAAACACCCAGAGGCATCAGTGATGGGTTTTTTTTTTTTCACCTCTAGAGGCTGCTCTCATACTGTATAATGACAGCGGACACTTCTCAGCCGCACCAGCAATCCAGAAAAACTACCAGTATAGATTGTTCCTGTAACCGATTCGGTTATAGGTGCCGAATAATCAGCAAAACCGATCCATCGGTCAACCTATTCCAACTAATCAGAATAGGCTGAACTCTTATTTGACGACATGGCCCATCTGCCTCATCAGTGAGGGACAAAACTAACTCAGTCTCTAGTTAAAGCAGAAAGCCTTCCCAGAAGGACCATTAAGGATTATATTAAGAAACTCTCAAGACAAGCAACATATAATTTGTCCTGACAAGAACAACATTGCTCATGCATTGCCCAAGAACATCTACAGCAAGATTTCTCACGAAATGCACAGAAAATTTTATAAGCATCACTTGATAAACACACAGAAAATATTAATCATGACATGTCAACACTCCAATGACCAAAATGCCAGATATGACAACAGCATAATGCAATAAACAATGGATCTATTTTATCGTTCGTGTCCAAGCATCAATACTCCAGACGTTGTAATTGAACAGAAGTGTTTTTTTTTTTATTATTATTATTATTATTCGCTGGCATAACTTGCAAATCAGGGTATGCAATAAAAACAACAAAAAAACAAAAACAGTACAAACATGCCATTGTACTGGTCAACAGTCAGTCTGAGACAAAAACAAATCAAACAATGTCTGCATTATTCGCATACAGTCACAACCGCGAGCAGACACAAGACATGATAATCACAGCTAGCGTCCTAGCAAAATAAGGGCAACATTTTGATTAAAAAGAGCTTTAACTACAAAACTCAGCCTTTGATTTTAACGTTTCACAAGTAAAAGAGAACATTTTACATTCAACTCATGCATATTAGAGTCAGGTGGCCGTTAGTCAATGAGATATTTGCTCATATTCTCCAGACTGAGGCGTTTATCTCTCAGTGCCAGGCCGAGTACAGCCTGCGGTCATCCTACCAGCGTCTCAAATTAACAACATACCACTGTCAAACACAAGGGGTCAAATAACACCACATCTCTAACTTCAACGGCCATTTTGATATGTTTTGGAAATCCTTAAAAATGTATTAGTAAACTGGAAATCGACACGGACACCTCGCTGGTCTCGAGCTTGTCAATGCCTAACTAGGACGATATTACTGTTCTAGTGTCATAGTTGCAGCGCGGGCTCAGAGGCTCAAACAAATAACACCAAACGGTACAAAGCACAACTCTCCAAAATACACAGCGACCCAACATTCTTGGGAACCGTGCAGTTCCTGTATTTTTTTATTACCTGGAAATCACGTTCTTCGTTGAATCTAGAGAATCTGTCGGCCATTTTCTCTCCTGTTCTCGTCTCCTGCGTCCCGACTTGTTCCTCTGTTGATTGAAACGCCCAGTGAAGTAAGCGGATGAGCGATAGACCAATGGTAGTGCGCCGTTTTTGATTGATGTGCTGGCTGTCCAATCATCTAAGCGCGTCGTACTCAGAACCTGAACCGCATTGGTTTTGGAAAAGAGCGTTTTTAACCATCGCTTGCGTATGAATCATGTATCAATCATAGTATGAATGGTACAATGTACGACCGCTGTGCATTGAACGCAGAAAAGTGCCTTGGACACTTTTACCAATTTTACGCATACGCTTTAAAATGTGGCTTGCATTTGTCTAGTAGGCCCACTATTTTACATAACCTCTGTTTATGAATGAACTAATAGTAATTAAACTTAAATGGCAATATACATATTTGCTCAGCAGATGTTACTATGTTTAGTATGTTTTAGTGTGTTTTATTGTATTATTTCTACACATAGCCTATGTAGCATTTATCATTCTTTTTATCGGCTGTCTTTTGTTAGTTACTGTGAGGGCCCCCTCTGGTGCCAGGAAAAAAACAAAACATCCCATTGGCTCACAACTACAAGAAATTGCCAAAAAGTCAAAAAGCCTTTGAATCAAATGGAAAACTTTTGGCTCTCAATTCTCCAGCCTCTCCTCAGTCTACGGCTGTAGCTATAACAGCATTTAAAAAAAAAAAAAAAAAAAAAAAAACATGTGATCTATGGGAACTACGTAAGGCTGCTATTTATTGACTATAGCTCATCCTTTAACACCATAGTTCCCATTAAGCTAACCGCCAAACTCCTGGATCTCGGCCTGAATTCTTCTCTATGCCACTGGATTGAGGACTTCCTCACTGGCAGGCCTCAGGTGGTGAGAATAGGCCAGTTCAGCTCCACCTCCATCACCCTGAGTGTGGGAGCTCCACAGGGCTGTGTCCTGAGTCCCCTGCTGTACTCTCTCTACACACATGACTGTTTGTCCACACACAGCTCCACCTCTATCATCAAATTTGCTGATGATACTGTTGTTCTGGGCCTCATTTCCAACAACAATGAGACGGCATACTTGGACGAGGTGGAGCAACTAACATCATGGTGCCAGGACAACTGTCTCTCTCTGAATGTTGGCAAGACCAAAGAACTGATTGTGGACTTCAGGAAGAGACAGCAACGGACATACTCCCCCCTCATGATCAGCGGGTCACCAGTAGAGAGAGTGAGCAGCTTCAAGTACCTGGGTGTAAACATCTCCGAGGACCTGACCTGGACTGCTCACATTCAGACACAGGTGAAAAAAGCCAGGCAAAGACTGTACCACCTGCGCCAGCTGAGGAAATTCAGGGTTTCACCAGCTATCCTGAAAACTTTCTATTTAGGGGCGATAGAAAGTGTATTAACTCAGTGCATCACAGCGTGGTATGGGAACAGCACCAGTCATGACTGCAAAGCCCTGCAAAGAGTCGTGCGCTTATCCGAGCGTATCTCAGGGTCAGCTCTCCCATCTCTGCAGGACGTCTACACCAAACGCTGCAAAGGTAGAGCTACTAAGATCATCAAAGGACTCTAATCACCCTGCAAACCCTCATTTCACGCTGCTGCCATCTGGTAAGCGCTTCCGAAGCCTGATCCGACTCCTGAACTCAGTCACTTAACACCACGTGACTTCACTTCAGGATAAACATCGACATACTGACATTGCACTGCACTTTCTGTTCTCGTTGTTACTGTGTAACAACCTGTTATAAACCTATTTGCACATTATACTTGTTTATACATATACATATTTATAAGTCTACAGTTTACTCACTGTTTATTTCACTTATTTTATTCCATATATATATATATATATATATATATATATATATATATATATATATATATATATATATATATATATATATATATATATATATATATATACACTGACCTAAAGGATTATTAGGAACACCATACTAATACTGTGTTTGACCCTCTTTCGCCTTCAGAACTGCCTTAATTCTACGTGGCATTGATTCAACAAGGTGCTGAAAGCATTCTTTAGAAATGTTGGCCCATATTGATAGGATTTGTGGGATGCACATCCAGGGCACGAAGCTCCCGTTCCACCACATCCCAAAGATGCTCTATTGGGTTGAGATCTGGTGACTGTGGGGGCCATTTTAGTACAGTGAACTCATTGTCACGTTCAAGAAACCAATTTGAAATGATTCGAGCTTTGTGACATGGTGCATTATCCTGCTGGAAGTAGCCATCAGAGAATGGGTACATGGTGGTCATAAAGGAATGGACATGGTCAGAAACAATGCTCAGGTAGGCCGTGGCATTTAAACGATGCCCAATTGGCACTAAGGGGCCTAAAGTGTGCCAAGAAAACATCCCCCACACCATTACACCACCACCACCAGCCTGCACAGTGGTAACAAGGCATGATGGATCCATGTTCTCATTCTGTTTACACCAAATTCTGACTCTACCATCTGAATGTCTCAACAGAAATCGAGACTCATCAGACCAGGCAACATTTTTCCAGTCTTCAACTGTCCAATTTTGGTGAGCTTGTGCAAATTGTAGCCTCTTTTTCCTATTTGTAGTGGAGATGAGTGGTACCCAGTGGGGTCTTCTACTGTTATAGCCCATCCGCCTCAAGGTTGTGCGTGTTGTGGCTTCACAAATGTAATGTGTTGTAATGAGTGGTTATTTCAGTCAAAGTTGCTCTTCTATCAGCTTGAATCAGTCGGCCCATTCTCCTCTGACCTCTAGCATCAACAAGGCATTTTCGCCCACAGGACTGCCGCATACTGGATGTTTTTCCCTTTTCACACCATTCTTTGTAAACCCTAGAAATGGTTGTGTGTGAAAATCCCAGTAACTGAGCAGATTGTGAAATACTCAGACCGGCCCGTCTATATATATATATAGTACTTTTTATTCTATTTCTATTATAATTTCCTCCTTGTGTTTTTAACTGTGAATTTGCTCTGTCCATGGAGCGGACCTGTTTACATTTCACTGCCGGTTGTATATTCTGTATATAACTGTGTATGTGACAAATAAAACTCTTGAATCTTGAATCTTGCTTTCCTTTCCCCAATAAATGTAGTGGTCAAAAGCAAATACAGAGTGAAATTGTGGCAGAAAGTACACAGTCTATAAATTTAGACTAACCATCTAGCACAAAAAGCAACACCACAAGTTAGTGAACATCATCCATGTATACAAAATGTAAAAGATGTAATTGTTCAGATAAGCACATGATTGACAAATTACCTATTTGCAGGTGTGTGGAATCCTCAACACACAATCAATGATGGTATATAATTCTAATTTTCACCAGTTTGAAAAGACAGTTTTAGTGTAGCTCAAACTGCACAATTTAAAACAAAATCAGCTCTTCTAGCAAAGTTTGTGGTAGTTTGAAACAAAGGTCTTAGCTAATCAAATAAAGTGATTCTTTACACAAAAATTAAAAACAAAAGAAATAAATACATAAATAGATGAGATAATGGTCTTACATCGCTTGATTATAGATCAAATTCTGCATAATCCTTTCCAAGAAAATCCTTTTTATTATATGTATTCTACTCAAGATGGAAAGGAATTGTTATGTGGAGACATTTCAAGATTCTATAGCTTTAACAATTTAATTCAATAACTTTTTCCACACCCTCTCATGGGATACTATTAACTTCTGTGCAAGCATATTCATGTACCTACATGCCAATATGCCAGTAGATGGTGCTCTAGATCAAAATATTGGCAAAATAAAAACATGAAACGATAACAAAACAGGTAGCTGTACTGGATACGTCAATAATTTCCAATTACATAGACGTACTTATTAGCTCTATAAATAATAATAATAATAATAATAATAATAATGATGATGATGATGATGATGATGATGATTATAATAATAAAGTAACAAAAAATGAACAACATTAGTATTTCATATTTAATGTTTTCTACATTGTATGAATTGAGATGCTGAATTTATTATGGCTATAATGCTTGTGATGTGGCTGTAAGTAGGCCTATGCTATGGATGTTACTCACGTGTATTGTTCTGTACAATATGTATTTTATTGCACTGCTGTGGCGGAAATTCACAACAAATTTTGAAACAAACGCATCAATGTGGCCATTTAAAGCTGCTTTGAGGAAACTTTCTTTCGATATGAATCTTCTGTCGTGATGTCACATTCGTGTCTCAAAACATAGTGGACTGCCTATCTAGACAGCCGCTTGAACGCGATTCTGGAGCCCAAACATGCTGTCTAGGTAGGCTGCTTACTAGGTTTTGACACGCAGTCCCAGCCTTCCTGTCTAGGCGATCAGAAAGAGTTCGACACTGTTCGACACAAGACCATTCTCCTACTTGATTAAACACAATTAAGGTAAGTCCCCTTAACTCTACTGAATTACCCTTATAGTGTCCGTCAGGAACGCCTGTCTTTAATTCGCACACCAGCTGAATTCACTAAATTCGGTCTCAGAGGATTTTCTCCCTGATTTGTGCGAAATGGCGGCGCGAAGGAGGAAGTTAAAGCGCTTCTTTCTGCAATCGCTTTTAAAATGTTTTAACTTATGCAGAACCTCATGAAGGCTTTCAAAATATCGTTAATATAAATGTATAACAGACTGAGAAACAAGAGTCGTCCATGTGTCAAAACGAGGAATTTCGTGCACAATTTTGTTGGCTGCAAGATGTAAGACAAGTAAGTTAACGTTAAAGTTTTGTTTTTCCTCCATATTATTAAATACGTTAAATATAAACATCATATATTAAATTGCTAATATTTAACAGTTACCTTAAGTGTGCGGGCGCGCAAGAATCTACAGTAGGCATACAGTTCATAGTCCCTTCATACAGTAACGTTACATACAAGAGTGTAGATGTCTATTATCATGTGTTTAATGTCTAATTATGAAAGCATTTCTGTAATGGTATGGTAACAGTCTCATAGTAACAGCCTTTTTATGCATTCTGTCTCTCTTGGTGGCAAAGGGGCCCCTGACAGTTATTCAGGGTGTCTGTTTGCAATGGGCTGGTCAACAGGCCTCCAGTCCCCGAGTTTAGACTTTTCAGCAGGACTTACTCAGGCCAAAAGCATCCTGTTCATGTGTGGGGGCGTGGATGAGCCATGCCTAATCTCTCAAGTGTGTGTGTGTGTTTAAGGCAAGACTCTACAGGAAAAACCATTGTTTATTTCATGCTCTGGTCAATTTTGAGATGTTGTGCTTTTTGTTTCCATAGCATACCTTCTTTAAAACTAGTGGGAAGCAAACATGCTAAATAGAAATTTAAGTGTTTATGCGCCTGTAGGCTGATTTTTCTTCTTCTTCTTCTTCTTCTTCTTCTTCTTCTTCTTCTTCTTCTTCTTCTTCTTCTTCATGCACTGAGCCAGAAATCTCTGAGTATTACCAAAGTCCCTTCAGCACCTAAATTCTTTGGTAGCACTTTCATACACCACAAACGTTGCAGTTTTATTCATATCTTCTGAGCGGATTGTATATAAAACATTTTATTCCTGAAAACTCTTTCTGACTGTTGTGTTGACAGTATTTTCTCATTTGTGATAAAAAGAGATATTCGAAATCTTCTCTGTAAACACCTCTATTTTGATATATCTAATATGTCAACAAAATGAAACAAGAATTCTGAACCTGGTTTTATGTTCAGATTTTTGTTGCGGAAATATATGCAAATTTGTGTGTATACAATTACAATTCCTATGTTGCATATTTAAACATAGCATTTCTGAAAACTTGTAATACAAAATGTAATGTCTTACAAGTATGGTGATATTTATTAGTAAATATTTGTTTCCCTAATTAGTCGCTAAATTGGAAGACTTATTCTTTGATTTTCATGTTTCAACCAGTTTGCGCTTCCGTCCATCATATTTTTGAACGAGTAAACAAGTGAAAAGACAGTGGTTTAGTGATAAAGTGATAGCTAAAAGGACTTAAAGGTAATTGGCTTGCAGTAAGCAAGTGCACTACAGTTAATGACTGGTCTTTCAAACACATAGTCATTGTGAAGTGGATATTCCCGTTGGTTGAACCGATTTGTTTTGTCACAGGCTTCAGTGGTAAAAGGCTGTCATTATAGCTCTTAGCATGTGTGTTTTCCTTCTCGGCCCCTTCCCTGGCCTCATTACCACACTGTTCCTGTTTGAGCTACCCGAAACATCCACACTTCCGTATGCCATGGCCCGTTGAATCCACTGTCTGTCATTTTGTGTTTTCTTCCTCATCTGCCTGTCTTTCTGCACTCTCACTTCTGCAAAAAAACAAAAGCGCAGAACCTGCATGCTTACTTTTAACCTGCTGATAATTACAAGAAAGTTGAAGAAATGTTAACGTCCAACAACGAGTTTGTCTGTTACAAGCCAAACCGCACCATTTCCCTGAACTGTTAATAAGAAATGACAAATTCAAGGTGTGGCTTAACTCCCAGGTCCGTAGTAGCCTGAACATAATTGACTGTGACAAATGTTTGACATTTTCTTTGCTAGTTATGTTTTCTCACTTTTTTTTCACTCTGTGGTTCTGAATTACAGATAGATGTGAGAATATGAGCAAGATTTAAACTACCGTTAAAACGTTTGGGGTTGGTCAGAAGATGTTTTTGAAAGAAAGTATCTTATGCTGACCAAGGTTGCATTTATTTGATCAGAAATACAGTAAAAACAGTAATATTATGAAATATTATCACACTTTAAAATAATTGTTTAAAATGTAGTTTATTCCTGGGGTGGCAAAGCTCAGTAAACCTTCATATTATTAGTGTTGAAAACATTTGTTATGCTGATAAACATTTTTTCAAAATTCTTCGACAAATAGAAAGATCAGAAGAACAGCATTTATTTAAAAAAATAATTCTTTTGTAAAATTATAATCCTTTGCTGTCACATTGGATCCATTTAATGTATCCTTGCTGAATACAAGTGTTATTTAAAAAACAAAACAAAACAAAAATTTCAATACATTTTGACAGTCCACTTTAGACATTCTATTAACTAGTAATATTGCAACTATTTCAACTAACTCTCTTTAATATGCAAACTCTCATTAGAGTAGTAGACTGTAGTAGAATAACACATTCTTGCTAGGGCTGGTCCGAATACCATTTTTTGAGCTTCGAAGCATCTGTAGTAATCAACACCGAATATTCGAAGCTTCGAAGGGAAGGGGCTGAACATGTTCTTCTCTCTGTTAAATCTTGAGAAGCGGCGCGCCTCACGCGGGCAGGGCTTATATTCTCAGAGAACAGACACCGCATTAGTGATACAAAACACACACAGGTCTGTTACGTCCCATTAACAAGTTCCTATATTTCGCAGTAGATTCATTTAGATTGATAATAACGGGTAATAGGCTTGCTTGCTGTGTTCAGGCACCGTAACATCACTTGCTCACTGCGGTTCCGCCCCCACCGTCGTTTTGATATGTTATAGTAGTACAAATCATTTAGTTCAGTTAGAGAACAGATTAACTACAATTAAAAACTGAAGGTGCTGCGTGAGATTTCATTCATCATAAGAGCGAGGAGCTGAGCTGAATGACAAGATGATCGCGGAAGATATGGTTTCAACACGAAATGCAAAAGCCCATATTTAAGTGAGTTTGTCATTGCTGTTGTGTTTTTTCATTAAGAATAATATGCTAATGAACCCACCATTCAAGCAACCCGCCTCCGAATTGGCGCTAATTCTAAACCGAAACTAAAATGCGCACGGCCGCATTGTCATTCGTTCACGGCACTGTAATGTGACGGTGAGGGGAGATTTCCTCACCGTCACATCCCTAACGGGTAAAAAGGCTAATACATTTTGATTCTATTATTTTATTTTCCACAATATCAAACGAACGCAGCTTAACACAAAATGCAAGCTCAGGCATGCGCTTCTTCCACATAAGCTCATGCAGTTGTGCGCTCTAGACAGAGAATACTCCGTTGCAGGGAACGCTTAGGCTAAGAAGAAGCAAATATATTTATTAAGTATAACGAGGTTGAGTTCCTATTCAGCTGTCCATCCTATTAAAAACGGCTAGGCTATATGAGAAAATTGTAAAAAAAAAAAGTATTGTATTGTATTTCGGCAGATTTTATAGTCTTAACGTATTCAAGCGTGAATGAGAACCGTTTCGAGGGGGATGCTGGATTTGCGAAAAAAAAAAAGAAAAGAATATTCGAATCCAAAAATTGAAAATCGAATATCAACCCACCGAATGAATATTAGAATATTCTGGGCCAGCCCTAATTCTTGCAAAGTTACTTATAGTCAGACTCAGTAGAATATCTGTTGAGGGACCATCACAATAAAGAGTTAGCAGATATTAAACAGACAGTCTACTAATACTGTAATGAGAGTTAGTTGACATGTAGTTACTTATAGTTATTAGACTGTCTAAACTGGACCATTAAAATAAAGGGACACCAAAAAACCGTATTGACTTTTAATTGGTAGTGTTTCGTGTAAATGTGTTTAATGCCATAAAAATGTTTCAGGACAATTTCCTTCAAAGAGAAAATAGTGATATGATGAAATAGTGTAATGGAATTTAAATATGCAGTATTGTATAGACATACTTTTCGGCTGACGAGGCTATTTCTAATTTAAATACCATTCAGTTTAGCAGTCAAACCGGTTATAAAAAACAAACAAGATGCTTGATGCTAACTTCTTAGTCGTCTAAAGCCCAAAGTATACTTCAGTTTTGACATACGGTATACTCCATTTAATAACGTGTGCGAAAACAGGTAGTCGACACACACGCACTAGAAAGTTTCGTTATTGGCAATGTCCACTGTCTGCGCTGCTTTCTCCAGAAGTAATGACCGATAAAAATGTCTCTGTGCTCATTTAAACTTGTTTAAACTAAGTACACAAGCGGTTGTCAACATGTTTTTGTCTCCAGTAGTTTGTAGTTGTTCTGTCTACTCCCTTTTTTTTGTTATATTGCGAAACAACAGACTGGGGCAGTGTTTCCACCTTGTGGACAAACTAATTAGTACAAAAAATTCAAGCAATACAGAATTAGAAATATGGCTGTATGTAAGAAATATATGCGTACAATGCTGGTGATGAATGTTATGTCACTGACGCACTGTAGGCCTACATATACCAGAGCATATGCTTAAAATATGTTTCTTAGAACATACAGCGTTGTATGTTGAATAGGCTATTACACTTGTGGGCAAAATTTTTGATGTAGAGCCAGATATGGAAATCCAGCGAGAAATTACTGACTTGGGCTGTGTCCGAAAACTTAGTCAGCTGACTTGTTGCCTTGCTGCCCTATCAGGAAATGACTTTGTAGGCAGCATTTGCACATGAAGGCACCTTACGAAACAGTTTAATGATCTACAGCAAAACAGAGCAAGCTTTGGGGAAAACTAAGCAAATATTTAATTACTACAATAGTAATTTGGATCACTCGCTAGAAATTACATCAAAAGTGATAAATGTTAGTCAAAAACATAAATTTACACACCAACTGTAACTTTCAGACATCATCTTTATTTTTAGCTCAACTGTCACAGAATGGAAAGCACAGACAGGAAGTGAGGCTGATATTGGATTCACTCTTGCCTTGATGCCTTGCTATCTTGGAATGCATCCTCCGAAGGCAGCATCTTTCAATTTTCGGATGCAGCCTTGATATCAGCGAAAAGACCCCTTTCACATTTCTGGGGTTCTCTAAAGCAGAAATCGTCATAATTGAGTAAACTTCTATTGTGGTGAACGAAAAACTACAACAAATATAATTTTTGCGTTCCTATTGGCTGCAATTGCAAAAGAAAAAATGACAATAGCATTTCTATGACTTAACAAAAGAGGGGGAAAAAATATTGAGAGATTCTGACATTGGTTAGAAGAGAGAAAGATGTCAAATTTGCCCTATTAGAAACTCCCTATTAGAAACACGCACAAAGCAGTGTTAACTAGTTTTTTGTAATTTAATGCCAAAGCAAACACAAGGTGTAGTGTTATTATGAATGTACATTTATATTTTTACAAATTTACACTATGGAAATGTATCATCAGTCTGTGAAAAGGGTCTGTTGTAAGGTTACAGTAGATGAGCAGGATCTGGCATTTTTTCAGTTTGAATTTCACTACAACACATACACATGGGACATTTTAAACGCCACAAGCGATTTGGTTGAGTGATGTCTGCCTTCTCACAAGAAAGAATTGGGTAAAACACTTTAAGGGATAGTTCACCCAAAAATGGCAATTCTGTCATCATTTACTTACCCTCACATTGTTCCAAACCTGTATGACTTTCTTTCTTCTGTGGAACACGAGAAGATATTTTGAAGAATGTTGCTTTCTTAATTTTAAACTATCTTATTTTATGTTCCACAGTAGAAAGAAAGTCATACAGGTTTGGAACGACATCTTGATGAGTAAATAATGACAGAGTTAAAATTTTAGGGTGAACTGTCCCTTTAAGATGATAAATGTCAAAAAAGATAGATATAAGGAGACGTAAAGCAAGATATGAGGATCTTTTTAGACAAGAGACAGTTCAGTTAAAGAATGAGAGTCTTTCAGGCAGGTGAAGTTACTGAGAGCCTGACTGCTGCCTCGGGAGGAGGAGGAGGAGGAGGAGGAGGGGAGCGCAGAGAAGGGAAATGGAGATGATTTCCCGTAAATCAGCCCCATCCAATCAGCGTAGCCGCTCTCGACATGGCAGACAGCCAGCGGGATCAATCGTCAGAGGTGCACACTGACTAATGGAGAGAGAGAGGGGGGAGGGACCGGCCTCGATAGTGTTAGTAAACGATTTCTCATGCTTTGCTCTCTGCATTTGAAGCTGTATTTAAAAAGCGGTATGTTTTCTCTCTCTTTGGCTTTTTCTTGTGTGCAAGATTAAAATGTGATACTATTTGCTAATCATCATTGAATGCAGATGACTATATTGTAATGAAAAGACTGTCAGTGTCTGCTGGGGTCTCATGTGATCATGCTGTGTGTAACTGGTCGTTGGTGTGAGAAACATTTGAGGAAATACAGGTTACTCGACTGCATGACTTTGTTGCAACATATTTTACACTGCTTATGTTTGAAACGCTTTGATTCGTATCTTCCCACTGTGCTGTGAATACTCTCAGAAGTCATTTCGGTGATGTAACAGCTTCTCCATTAGCTATCAAAATGGAGGGTTCAGCTCCTTGCAGCCAATAAGTCGTTGGCGGCATCTACACGGATGACGTTGGTTTTAGATGAGGCCTGTTTTCTCTTAGTTTAGAGGTATAAAAGCTGCAGAGAGAGAGAGAGAGAGAGAGAGAGAGAGAGTGAGTGGGAAAGTGTGGGACAGATTAACTGGGGTCATATAAAGGCGCACTGATGCAACATGCTGCAACTGCGTGAGACCTTGCAGAGTTTCTTTAGGCTGTGAAGATCTTTCCAGCTGAACAGAAGAAAAAAACAACTTCTTCATATTTTAGTGTATTCATATAATTAAAAGCTTTTAGGAATAATGATTTCACTAGTATACTATGAAGAAAATAAATGTATTTGCATGTTTGACTAATTTTATAAAATGTTGTTACATTACTTGGCTAAATGATTGCACAGTAATAAAAACTAGATTTTCTTATGAAAATTTAGTTGCTGCTTGCAAAACTTGCTGCCATAATGCTAGAGTGCTGTGGGTGGTTGCCAGGGCGTTACTATGCGGTTTTAGCTTGTTGCTGTGCAGTTGCTAAAGTGTTCTAACTTTTGAGTACTGAGTAGTTTTAGCTTGTTGATATGCAGTTGCTTAGGTGTTTTGAGTAGAAGTGCTCCGGGCAATAATCACATTCTATCTAGTCTCGATCAGTAGTCACTAAATTTGGCCGATCTAATGCAAGATGCAGTTGACGTGACTGAACAAGCCCAAACTTGATTTTATGAGCTGTTGTTAATCAATCGTGCCAAGGATGATTAATAACAAATCAATAAACTTATTCTGGGGTTTTCTCAGCGGTGTTGTAACATAAGAACCTATCTATTTTCTTCCCAATTTTAAAGGTTTTCTATTAAATGAGACCATGTACTTGATGATACCTTGTTTTGTTTGTTGACTTCTATGCCATTACTTTTAAGAATGCCACTTGAAATCACGTGAAATCATTAAAAATGGCTTTAGGGTGTAAGGGTTATAAGTGACAGTCAACACAGAGCTTATATGAAGCTTGAATGATCGGGATCATCCAATCACGATGACCGGTAGTCGTATCGGTTGCAAAAATCCTGATCGGAGCATCCGTAGTTTTGGGAGGTTTTATCTTGTTGCAATGTTTTTTGGCTGGTTTTAGCTTCAGAGTTGCACAATTTTGAGGCATCTTTAAAGTCCATAGGCAAGATGCAGACCAAAGTAATACTTAATGTGATAGTTCACCCAAAAATGAAAATGCTGTCGTCATTTACTCACCCTTATGTCGTTCCAGACACATAAGACTTTTGTTCATCTTCAGGAACACAAATAAAGTTAAAGTCTTATCTGAGCCAGTTCTGGACTCTCCGTTGACAGTCTACGCAACTACCACTTTGACACTTCAAAAAGTTCATAAAGAAATTGTAAAACAAATCCATATGAATTGAGTGGTTTAGTTAAAATTTTCAGAAGAGACTCGATCACTTTATACGATGAACAGATTGATTTTTGGCTTTTATTCACATATAAACATTGATCAGCAAACATAAACAGAAGCTCAACCGAACCTGCTTGACACGTGAGAACAAACCTCATTGGGTCTTGAGGAAGCTCATACTAACACACGGGAATGAACTTCATTCTCACACGTCAAGTGAACATGCTTGAGCTTACGTTTACCACATCTGATGTGTGCACTGATGACTGTTTATATATGAATAAAAGCCTACATTTAATCTGTTCAGTGTTCATCATATAAAGCGATCAGGTCTCTTCAGAAAATTTGAACTAAACTCCCGAGGGTGAGTAATTAATGACAGCATTTTCATTTTTGGGTGAACTATTCGTTTAAGTTAAGGCATGGCTAATATTAATTTTATAAGCATCACTAACAAAAGCTTGAGTGTATTTCCAGTTAATGAGGAAGTTATCATCGACCAATCAAACTGACCAATCAAACAAGGAACAAGATTGTCTTGATACCTCCCACATATACCCGCACTGAAGTAGTGAGAAATAGTCACTAAGGTTTATGTTAACAAGCGAACTTACTTTTGTAATTCTTCAGAGATAAAGCTCTGATGTAATGTTCTAAATTAGGACTTTTTCAATACACAAATGAGTCCTTATAGTCTGATTATAACTGGCTAGCTTATTTTAATGTGGGTTGTCCCGCCAAAGAGTGTCAAAACACAGCAGCAGTGGTGTGAGCTGCACAGAGCACGCCTTCATTTTGATAAGAAGAAGGCTCATGTTACACCCTCAGCAGCTTCTCACATTCCACAGATCAAGTTTGAGGAGCAGGAAGTGTTAAATTGAAGAATAGCGTCTTTGTGTTCTCTGAAAATACTTAGAGCAGTGCCCTCTGTTGCTTTCAGCAGGTACAAAGTTCAGGTTCTGTGACCAATCACTGTTAGAATGAAGACTAAATGAATTTGTATCACCTTGTTTTACCTGAAAGAAAATACCCTCTCCTGCCAGTTAGCGTAACCAGCACCGGTTAGTGAAGGCCAGGTGTGTGGGATCTTTTTCCACGGAGCAGTTATGATCTTGCTATGTGTGTGCGTGAGACAAAAAGAGAATGAGGGGCCCTATTTAAGAACCGTGAGGTTTAGTGATACGCATTTAATGTTACTGAGCAATATGAGACTGAATTGATTTATTGATCTATTTCTTTGTTTCATAGAATTTCAAGATGATGTCTCAGAGAATTTGGAACTCCACCGTCCCGTTCTCCCACATGGATCACAGTGGTAGCAAAGCTCTCAACTGTCTCGGCTCCAACCCAGTCCCTCACACAGAGAGCAAAGGAGGAGTGCTGGACAAAATGGACCCGTTGAAAAATAACTTCTACTGGAAGGTTATGTATCAGGGAACTGCCAAACATGAGTGGAGACACGGGACAGAGAAACAGTCCATTATTGCACAGGCAGAATGTAAGTACTGATTTAAAGAGAAAGATTGCAATGATCATTTCTGTTGATTATATTTCCAAATAAATTTGGGCTGAATTGTTTCTCTTTTTTTTTTATAGGTGAGTCCCAGGATTCGCAGGAGTTCTGCCCCAATGGCAGGTAAAAACCTATGTGACTGTCACACAGTTCTTTAAATAACCGGAATGAATGTCACTACAACATACTACATTACATATCACTACATTACATTTCATATTTTCAGCCACAAAAATGGGCCACATGTTGTCGCCTCCACATCGCCTGTTGGCTCCGTCTCCCGTGGTCGGCCCAGAAGGAAACGTCGTAAGAGACAGCGGCGGAGACGGGGTGAAAAGGACAGCCGTTCGAGCGAGTTTGTGGGAGTCACTGGAGTGCCGGAGCAGGACAGCGGCGAGTGCCTGTCATCATCTCTCATTCAGGTTAGACTGAATTAACGGTAATTTGTGTAATTGTCATAGACCTGAGAGAAGGGCGTTGCACAAATTAGGTTGAATTTAATGAAAGATATATGCAACAGCTTTGTTCCAAAGCCTAGAGAGCTGCCCCGATGTTTGCTGTTTAGATAGGCAGTTAAGCATCCAAATCCTCTTTCAAGGACACAAGGACGATAACTATTCACTTCTTAAGTTGTGACATATCAAATACTGATTCCACCTCCGCTATTATCCACTAATATTCTTATTGACATAATAAGAATATTATCTCAATAGCTGTTAATGAGCAGAATTCATTTAAAGCACACCTTTAAGCAAAGCAGTTAAAACTCTGGACACAATATTTTTTACAGTTTTAGAAAAGATTATTTGCTCTCTGGCCAACTGAGATTTTACTATATAAAAAAGATTAACATGATTTTTTGGTAGTATTACAGCACACTGTGAGTGTTTATTAGCTCTATTTGTTGTTTGCTTTTGGCATTTGATAAGAGCGTTTGGACCCGAAAAAGTGACGTGATGTCAGACATAGCAAGCGGATTACAAAAGTTATAATACTCGTTTTTAACATTACTTTAATGCATCAAAATATGTTAAGCAATTTTCATGTTTTATTAGTTATACAAGATTCATCAAATTTTTTAAGTCAGTTGAAATGACTTAAATAGCCAGTGTACTTAAAAATGTAATTTAATGTAGCAACTGAACATGTACAGTGAATAGAGAAGTCCGTACCATAACTATAACAATAATGACACAATAAAAACACTGACAGCCAATCAGAAAAAGCTTGTGTATTTAAAGCAGCAGACGACGTAACTGCAGTGTGCAATTATAATAAACAAAACGTTCTTGTCTGCTGGTGTGTGGACACTAATATAGTTATCGTTATAGTTCTATTTAGTTTTTGTTCTTGGTGTAAACGGGTCTGTTAATGCACTAAGCAGTTTAATCTAGCAGAAGCTGACATTAGCGGATTAGATTAGATATTGAAACTAAACTAAAGCACTAAAGCTAATAACCTAATATTGACTAAATTAGTGCATTTTTAATAAAATGGCACATTTTCTATTGATACTTTTCTGTAGCGAATAAAAAAGGGTTATTTATTACTTTATCACTTTTGGATGCAAATTTTTACAGCAATGCATCCTGGTATTATGTAATTGATAAAGTATACATGTGATGCTGATCTTTATTTTATCAGTGTAGTTCTTCTGATGTCTACATTTTTACCTAGGCAGGAAGCTCACTTTGTTTTTGGAACTGGACTTTTTTGGAAAAGTCTTTTGATTGAATTTAAAACTAGGCTGTTGTCTCAGCTGTTAGTTTGTTATGTCCCAGAGGAAATCCAGTGATTAGCTAAATACTGAGTCATGTCTTGACTTTAGCTCTCCCTAGAGGCTTGAAGCATTAAACTAAGGGACATCCAAACAGACTTTTTCCCCATTATCTGCATTGAGTTTACACAGTGCTTTCAAGTGTTTTTTCTCTAATCCAGTCCAGTCACCTTTGTTGTTTTCTCTTGGTTTAGGTTAGAGACCCAGTGTGCATCAGCAGCAGCAACAGTAGCAGTACATACAGCAGCGGCCTCAGCACGGAGAGGGTGTCCGTGCAGGAAACAGAGGGTCCGTCGAACCCTTATCAGTGGGAGTCCTACCAGAGCTATGCGCTAGAGAGCGAGGAGCTTAAGTCTCCACTGAGAAGTGAGAACCCCCTGGCTGTTAAGGCCCTGAGGGACTACGTTACAAACGAAGATCCCTGCTTTGCATATAGCTTTGTCAAAGACATGCTGAGAGAGGAGAGGGAGAGAAATGAGGACGAAAGAGAGGAGAGCGACAAGAACGAAGGGATCCTGTTTAAAGAGGTGATTTTAAATGGCAATTAGAACATAAGGCGAAAGGCATGTTGAAATTGACACATGGATGAACTCATACCGAAAGTGCGTGATGCATAGATGGGTTCTCTTGCACGCTAAGATACAAATTTACATACGAGTACACAGCCTAAAAGTCATACATGCACACACAACCCAACACCTCTAAAAAGGCAATACAGATAAAGACAACATAAGCATACTAATATAGAGAGGAAGAGCGAGAGAGAGAGTGAGAAACACAGGCACACTTGCCTGCATGTGTACACATAGCCAGAAGTTGACTTGTGGTCGTTGGTTTCCTGTTTTTCTTGTGTTCAGCAGTGTTTCATGTTTACCTCACCAGCTTAGTTCTGCTTAGGGAGTTTCCTTTACAAAGAGAAATAAGCAAACAGTAAAAAAATGTCTTCACACACTTACTGTGCTAGTCATGTGCTCTAATATGACATTTAGAAATTCTAGACATTACTAGACAGTAATTTTATTGAGCTGTTTAATGAAGCAATATTGAAGCATGGTCATAAAATAGCTGTAGTAAATTAATAGTTGTAGTTTATTAAGTAAATTTAGGCATTACAACATTATAAGGAACATAATGAAGGATGGATAAAAATTTACTCCAGTTTAATTTTTTCAAGATTTTTTAAATGCACTAATGCACATAATTTAGCTATACACTCAAGCTCAAAAGTAATTTTTTTTTCAAAGAAATCAATACTTTTATTCCACAAGGATTCATTAAATCGATACAATAAAATGAATTAAATTGAAGTTACAATAAAAACATTCTTCTCTTCTCAATGTTTTCTTGAACTTTACGCTCATCATAGACTCCTGAAATCCGTATCACTGTATCAATACAGAGCGCTGTATTGGCCAGTCAGCATTCTTAACGTCATTGTGACTTTTTTAAGGGGCTACAACCGGTGAATTATGAGTACAGAGAGGGACGGGAGTATGAACGCTGCCGATTTCTCAAGCAGGGCTCCTTCGGAGAGGTCTACAGCATTAAAGACAAAGGCACTGGGTTCATGTGTGCCGCCAAAAAGGTATTTGTGACCTTTGTGTCCAGCTTATTCTTCTGGCAAATGGCACTGTTGATATCCAAATGCAAGTTGATTTCATTGAGCCATTGATCCTGTGTTTTCAGGTGCCGTTGGTGAGTTTCAGCTGTGAGGAGGTGGGCTCGTGGAGTGCCCTGCAGTCTCCTCAGGTGGTGGAACTTTTTGGAGTGGTGCGTGAAGGTCTGTCCATCATCCTCTTCATGGACCTCAAATCCAGTAAGAAGTCCAGAAGCGCACTCGTAGACACGCAACACACAGCCTCTTTATTCCCTCATCCATTTCTTAGTTCATTATTTGGCATATCTGGTGTTCTGCACAAAGGAAATCTCTAGTGGACAGATGGAAAGTTTGATCCACTCTGTTTGCACAGGTTCTCTAGGACAGCTGGTGGAGGAACGAGGCCGCTTGCCAGAGGATCTGTCCCTGCACTACCTTCAGCAAGTGCTGGGGGCGCTAAACCACCTGCATAGGAAGCGTGTCCTTCACCTGGACATCAAAGGTACGTGCAGAATGTAGGCTGGATAGCTAAAAAGACCTTTGAGGGATTTGATTGGTTGATAGGAAGCTAGGTGGAATATTATAAACAAGTCTAAAGCTTGAGCATTTGTTCTGTCCTCTATTCACTAAACCAGGTTGTCTATTTAATTTATGTGGAAAGATGATATGATATTATCATTTAACATTAACGTGTCACTTTATTTATGTGGAAAATGGACATCCCTTTTTTGGTCTCACTTCCTTCAGATTCACAGTTCTTTGGAAACTGCATACAGAAATGAAAAATCACAAGTGAGAAGTCCTACTTTAAAGATTTTTTCCTGAGTAAAATGACCCTGGTAATCTCACGTCTCCACGTGTTCAGATTTGCCAAGATACCAAATGTCAGATATCTCAATATGAACTAGATTCTCATAACGGAACAATAACTAATTTCCAAAATCGTATGTCAGTTCTTCGACAGTTATCTTAATGTAAATTTTAGGGGATACACCTCAGACAAAGTTGATATACACAAGTGAACCAGTGTTGGTATTGTTAAATAAAATAAAATATAAATAAAATAATTATATTAAAACTGGCAGTTAAATTTAAATCAAATAAGTACTAAAAGTAAAATAAAAATAAATTAAAACTAAATAGAAATATAAAAATAAATCATTAAACCTAATTAAAAAAACTAAGAAAAGGACAAAAACACATAATACAATTACTAAAACTTAAACTGAAATGAAAACTGAAAGTATAAAAATGAATGCTAATTAATAAATACTTATTTATATAAAAAATAAATAACAACAATACAAAATAACATAACATTGAAATGAACTTCAGGCCTCCTGAGCTATAGAAGAGCAGTATATGAGCAATAAAAATGGCCTTCTGTGTTGGTTGGTTCTGTTCTGTTCTACAGAAAATGCTGTAAGAAACACGTTGTCATAAAGCCGTAAGCAATCTGAAGAATTACAGATATGCAGTTGAAGAAATTGATTCTAATATTTTGTTTTGTGGCTGGGTTTAGATGTTTTTTCCATAGAATGGGGTGAGACAAACAGCACCTGTGGTGAGAGAGAGAGAGAGAGAGAGAGAGAGAGAGAGCAAGAGAGAGGGAGAGAGATATCAGAGTACATTGTGAGCAACCAGGGGCTGGGAATTTCCCACAGCATGACTCATGTGGTTCAGATGAAGGGGGGGTTGAGAACAAGGAGAAAGAAACAAGACACTGACTGAAGAAGTGACCATGTATAATGCAGAAGAGCACAAGAGATTAGATGAGCAGCTTTATGTCTTCATAATCCATTCAAATTGATAAAGGGCAGTTAAATTCAAGCAAACAGCAAAACAAACCTTTCTGCTCTGACATTTACAGCGCCATCTGCTGTCCAGAAATCCTGCATTTTATTATCAGTGTTTTAATCTTGTCTTTTATTTTCTTCAGTCCACAAGTTTTGGTTTGCCATTTAGAACCCGAAAGACTCAAATGTTAACTTTTCCTGGAACTGGCTAATCACCACTTCTAGAGCAGAGACTTATGGGAACAGATGTGCCCATTGGAAAACAGCTCATTATGCTGCTTGATATTGCAAACTGGTATTTCTTACCATGCTATTTTAATTCATTATCATAATTATAAACACACTGGTTTGTAGCAGAAATAGTTTTACCATTTATTGTACTTTGTTAGTCGGCTAATAAATCAGAAGTCTCGTACATTCACAAAAAAAAAAAAACCTTACTTTTTGCGTTGGAAGGTATATATAGGTACTGCTAATATTCTGAAATCTTACCAATAGTAATTAGTGCCCGGTTTCCCAGACGAGATTTAAGCTTGTCCCAGACTAAAACTGAAAGCCATTGTTTTGTCTCAAGATGCATGTTTATAAAAGCTACTTAAATGTCCTAATTGAACTAAGTATGATCCATTTTAAGATGAAGCACTGTCATTGTGATACATCATGATACTTTTGAGGATGATCTTAAACTTCAGCCTCCATTTCTCAATCAAAAATCTATTTGAATAGCTTGTTTCACTCAAATACACTACTGTTGAAACGTTTGGGGTCGGTAAGATTTTGTTTTTGAGTATCTCTTATGCTCACCAAGGCTGCATTTATTTGATACAGTAAAAACAACAGTAATTTTGTAAAAAATATTATGCAGCATTATTGACAGCATTTATTTGAAATAACGTTATAAAAAACTTGACTGTCAATTGTGATTAATTGAATGCCTCCTTGCCGAAATATGTATTTCTTTTGAAAAAACACAAACAAAACAAACTTACTGGTCCAAGCCTTTCTGAACAGTAGTTTAGCTTTTAAGTATTTCTCAGGGCTTTTCCAAGTTATTGTTCAATTAAATCATTGACTGTCTGTCTGTCTGTTTTTTTGTCTGTGTTTGTTCTCATGTTTGGGTTTTATTTTCAGCGGACAACGTTTTACTGTCAGAGAATGGGAAAGATGCGTTCCTGTGTGACTTTGGGTATTCAGAGAGATTAGGCAAGCACGGGCTTAGTGATGGTCAGGGTAAGTACCTCAAACATATTTAAAGAGAATATAGACGCATGAGTACATCAATATACATGCATGAGATGAGCAACTAATTTGGCATGTGTTTAGGGCTGAAAGGCACAGAGACCCATATGGCACCTGAGGTGGTGCTCAATGAGCCCCGCTCTTCAAAAGCAGACATCTGGAGCAGCTGCTGTATGCTTCTGCATATGCTCAATGGCTGTCATCCATGGACCCGCTACTATTCCCGCCCACTCTACCTCAAGGTAAGCTACGATTAGAAATCATTTAACAAAGGCCAAATAAGGTCCTCCCATTTTTAAAGTCACATTTAATTTGAATCATTGTTTAGTGAAACCTATATGATTTGCATTCACTAAACGCATACAAAATATTGTTTGTGTTTGCACGGTGACAGATAGCAAAAGAGCCTCCACCTTTAAGGGAAATCCCATGTGACTGCAGTTCCAATACGGCTGATATCATAAAAGCAGGACTCCAGAAAGATCCAATCAAACGAGCTTCTGCCAAAGAACTCTCTGTTAAAACTGCTAAAGCACTTAAAGAAGGTACCAATGAAGGAAGCATGCAACACTTGCAAATGTCTGAATGTTAAATATTACACAATTAACAATGTCATCAATTTATTTGCAGTCGGGGGACTTCGCAGTCCTGCAAGAGAAGGAACTTATATGAAGCCACTGGGGAAGCCAGAGAAATCAGACCCTGCCCATTCAGCCACACCCACCGCATCCCGCCACGCCACATCCTCTCATAACTCTAAGCTGCAGTGGATGAGCTCAGAGCAGAAGAGGAAAGAGGGTGATGGGGAATGTAATGACAAACCACACAAGATAAAGCAGTGCAAACACACAGAGGAGGCAAGAAGCGATGACCACTCTCCTCCGAAGTCACTGCTCCACATTCATGCCACTTCACCTGAGCCGCGAATCATCAGTAAGACCAAACCAGAACAAGAGCTGCGGAGACTGGAGATAGGTGAGCAGCCCATCACATCCGATCATGTGATATTCAAATGAATGCAGACTTGGTGAGCATAAAAGAACTTTCCATGAACTGTACCAGCCCCAAATATTTGAACGGTAGTGTATAACAAATTACTTGGGTTTTCAGAATGACCATAACATTTCAGATGAGTTTTAGTATTTTATCTAGCATTTTATTTTATTCCGTAAATTTGTTCCTACAGTAGTTCATCCACGTCTTCTTAACAAATAAAAATGCGTCCACCGCAAAGGAACATATGTTTTATGTCCAGTGGGGTTTTTTTTATATACCATATCCCAAAGTTAGCATCAAAAATATGTTGATGGAAACAAGCTGTTTGTTAATATTCATTCTGAACCGTGGCATTGCAGATTATAATTGTAACACTGAGTTTGCTCTCTCACTCTCTCTGCAGATTTCTTCCTGAGTAGCCTCTCCCAGCCTCATTCTGCAGAGATACAGGAGCAGCTGCTCTCTTGTCTCAGTAGCGACTGCCTCTCCAATAGAGAATACGGGGACAAGAAGGTAAACGAACCCAGGCATCAAGTTAAGGATATGACCTAGCCTGTAATTCCTTCTAACCTAATGCATGTCTAGTAAATACATCAAAAGGTTATTAAGAGTGATGGTTAAGACCACACTTCCTGACAACTCTCAGTTGTTGGTTGCTAGTGGAGCACCCGTTGACCAATTACAGCTTATTTGAAATTCAAAAGGTTTCCGGCTTTTCCTCTCTCCAGGATTCAGGACGTTGGTCAGTCATCGCTGGCGATGATGACAGCTCAGGTGTGTTTTCTTACAACAGCCAAGATGTCCAGAGCTTCAGCAGGGACTGGCTCGCCCCAACGCGTCAACCTCCGCCCCGCTGCTTTGAGGGTGTGTTAACAAGTCTTGATTTCTTTTAGAGAAATGCAAAGCAACATTACATAAGAAACGGTTTGGCACTGAAAGGAAACTTTTAGCAGACCAACACCAGTGAACACACTCAATATCACTCCAACTAGACATTATGCTTAATAAAGAAAAAATTATTAATTCAACAGCAGTTTCATTAATATTATCAGCAACATCAGGTCTAGGCCTAATGCACATGTTCCATATTTAACTTAAACCGGTGCTTCTGCCACATTCATGCTATTCACGTTGGTGTGATATTTTTAGATGACATTCATCATGGTTATTGTGTCATGCTCACATCTGTTCTTTGTTTCTTCAGGGGTGGATGTTTATATCAGGGACTTTGATGGCAAATGTTTTCATATTCGGGAGACGCCCAGGGTGAAAGTAGGACACATCGCAAGAGGAATCAGCGATCAGGTAAACTGTGTGTGTGTGTGTGTGTGTGTGTGTGTGTGTGTGTGTGTGTGTGTGTGTGTGTATAAGTGTGTTTATACAGCACACATTTTTTCTGCATTACTCTTTGGTTTGCTTGAGAATAATATCTTCTCTCTCGGGGCAGATCTCAGAGAACGTGTTCAGTCTGCAAACAGAGGATGGTTGCATTGTGCCTCATGACAAAGAGGTCCTGGAGAGCAGCCTGTTTCTGCGTTGTGTCCCTGCCCCTGACTCCAGCCAGTATCATCAGTACGGACACAAGTCTTGCTGCGCCCTCGCCCCCGACTGCAAACTACCATGGAGCTGGAGGATCAGGGAGGGGGTGCTTGAGACTAAAGACTGATCTCTCCATCCTCAATCCGTTTCTGTCAAGCTATCTGTTCCAGTCAAAATACCTTTGCATTGAATTTGAACTGAATCTGTATTCATGAATCTCATCTGTGCCTCTCATCTGTCAAATTCTTGAGCCATTGTAATATATTATTGGTTTACATTCTTATTATTTTGAAGTAGAACTGACTATGCAGGTATTTTTTGCACTGTGTTGTGAAGATCATCATGGGCCTACATGGAGTACAAGACTGTAAGGCCTTTAGTCAATCAAGTATATGCCTTAAACCTTAAGCACTTATGAATTATTTTACAATGTAAAATGGTTGAGCTGTGGGACATAAAGATGACATCATCACTGATCTCCTTTTATCGGCATTTTAAAGTTTCAATAAAAACGAATTCGTTACATTTTTTCACAGTTCTCAATTATTTCTGATTGATAATAGACATGTTCAGTACTGTTGTGCTTGCAAGCGTTAATTAGCTGGAACATGTCACATTACAAAACAGCTCCACATTACAGCAGTTATCTTTTATTTCTTTTTTAATCTTAGTTTTATTTATTTTTGCTATATGCTTTTTCCATTTTTATTAGTTTCTATATATATATATATATATATATATATATAAATTCTATTTAGCCTTCCTTTTTATTTTTAGTAATTTTAGGACTTCAGCTTAAATCACTGATACATAATTACATAATTTATATAGACCAGTGATTTAAATGTATTTCAGTTGGCAACATTTCAGATTTTTTTCATCTGGTATTTATTTCAGCTTTATTTTACCTAACAAAACCATTTTTAATAGTTTTATTTTAAATTAAAAATAACACTGCATTACAGAAGCTATATTTGTTTCTCATGATTTTAAAGATGAGGATTATTCTTTAAAGTCCTCATGAAATCAAAACTGACCCTATTTACTTTGTTAGCACATATTAAAGGTCTTAGGGTGAACAATTAATCCGTGCAAGTTCATACACAGGAAAACATTGTTTGTCGCGGTAATCTTTACTCAAAATCTGAGTATTCTAAGTAACTTCCCATCTGGAAACGGCGTTCCTTCTCAGATGATGTCAGTTTGACGGCTTAGGTTTGAAAATGCGTAACCACTCCCCTCCAACCGTTGAGAGATGGAGAGGAGGAGCGCTGAAGTAAAACCCTGCCCAATATTCCATTTCACTTGGAAATACGTCACAGCACTGAAGAAAACTCATTTGCTACTTCCGGTTCACTGGGACTTTAAATGCTTCCAATTATTTTGCAGACAGATGTCTAATACATGTATGCTAAATGTATTACAGCTAACAAGTGAGTTCCAGCGTGCATGTGAACTTCAATTCTGTGTTAGACATCCCAGGACGCACCTCATGAAGTCTTCAAAAATAAAACCAGGGTGAATACTATATCGTTTTTGGTTTTTTTTTGCTTAACATTCATAACATGATTCCCATGCTTTTGTTTATTTCATAGTTCTGATGCTTTTACCATTAGTTTAAAATGTAAAGTATAATAAAGAGTAGCTGGGTCTCTACCAAAAGCAAAACACACACCACACATTTAAATTGAAATCCATAAAAACAATTTATTGTTTACATCTTACAAAACAAATGCATGGGCTCACAGCATGTAGACTGCCTCAGGGTGCACAATTCATACCATTTTACAAAGATGTAGAAAAAGATGAAAAAGTGGTGGCTATTATCATAAAAAGGCCAAGGCACTCTCAACGAAAGAATCAAAAATAAAAGAAACCGTATCCAAACAACCAAAAGAGAAAGAAACAAGTATATATATAGATATATATATATATATTTAAAAAAACAAAAAAACAATTGCATGTAAAGGTGGGACTGTGGTCTGACTAACCATTGTTAAAATACAGTACTAAGACTTTGCTGAGGGGAAAAGCTCAACTGATCTGCCTGTAAGTCTGTGCCCATGCGCTATCCCTTAAACACAGAATGTTTGCACCAGCGCAAGCTAATCTAACTGCTTTTCACAAAGTCCCCTTCTGTGGAGCGAATCTACAAGTGTCTTGATAGTCAGGCAGGACCCTCTACTTTTCAATAAGGAAAATATTTGGTTCTGTAAAAAAATGCAGTCATCATGGCTCAGAGAAGTTTAATGCATTTAAGAGTCACTAGTATTGTCAATCCCTGTAGTAGGAGGGGCTCGGCGCTACCGCAAACTAAGACACGCCCACATACCGCAACCAGAGTGCTGATTGGTCGGCTGTACTGCTCAAACGCTGCTGCAAACACTTCATAAACGCTTAAGAGGCTAAAATTGTACCTTCAAGTATAATCAACTTCGTTGACGTTTCGTAGCCCCTGCTGTGATGAATTGGTGGAGACTTAAAGAAAGAAGAGGAGGAACGAGGAAGAGAGGTGAAATTCAAATAATAGCAGAAAACAGCCTGAGCCCATTCCTACTCTTTCAGATGGCAGATGGTACGCTCAAAAAATAAAAAATAAAATAAGACAGATATTACATTAATTCAACACTTTATAAGCTATTATAATTTTTTATTAAATGAAACTGCCTTTACGGACTTTGGACAAAAAACAAAACAAAAAAACAATATGACTCCTAAATCTGAAATTCCTGCATTCAAACAACGTTAATAAATTAAATCAAATACCAATCCAGTCTTTTATATAACCTAGATACCCATAACCCCATACTAAGAATAAATAGCTAAAAATTAAGCCTAAACATGAACTCTTGCGCACTAATCTCTCATTTTTCAGTGCAAATGTTAAGTTGTAGATGAGAAAGGGCACAGGCTCAGGAGTAACAAGAGTGGCTTGAGACATCTGCATCATGCTTGACTCTCACTCTTTCCTCCTCTTCTCTTTCTCTTTCGGTGAGTTGAAGTCATTTTCAACTCTCTTTTTTGTCTTTCTCTGTACATCTCTACTCCAAATCCCTTTCTGTCCCCCCCCCACTCATCTTTCCGTTCTCTTTTGCTGGTCTGTTTCACCCTCTGTTCACCGTCTCAACCCTCACTTCTCTCACTCTCCCCCTTCTTATCAGTCCACGTGTTCACATCTTGCGGATCACCACTACTGTGGTGAGAACTCCAGCCAGGAAAACCCCGATAGTTTGCCATGTGGGGGTCCCGAAATAGGAGCCGATTCCCTCCTGAAGGACAAGAAATGGGATGTTTGAGATGGCAAGTGTAGAATAAGAGTGGATGAATATATATTTCAAAGTATCATGTATTATTAATTCAGAAATTCCATTACATTTAAGCATTTGGCAGACGCTTTGTGACTAAGTGACTAACATTGCATTCAAGGTACACATTTTTACATTTTGTCAGTTCTTGATTTCCCTGGGAATCGAACCCATGACTAGCGCCACGCTCTTATTGTTTGAAAAGCATATTATTAACTAAGTCAAACAATTAAACCAAATCCAATAAAATTACACTACCATTCAAAAATTTGGGGTCGATACAATTTTTAAGTCTCCGCGTCTCTTAAACTGTCCAAGGCTGCATTTATTTGATCAAAAATACAGTAAAAATAGAAACATTCTGAAATACTATTACAACTTAAAATAATTGATTTCTATTTGAATATATTTTAAAATGTCATGTATTCCTGTGATCAAAGCTGATTTTCAGCATCATTACTCCAGTTCAGTCACATGATTCTTCAGAAATCATTCTGATATGATATTTTGCAGCTCAAGAAACATTTCTTGTTATTATAAATGTTTTTCTTTTTTTTTGAAAACCGTGATAAACTTCACTCAGGATTCTTTGATGAATAGAAAGTTCAAATACAAAACTTTTGTAACATTATAAAAGTTTCTACTGATATTTTGATCAATTTAACCTGGCAACCTTATGGAATAAAATGACTAATTTCTTCTAAAAAAAACAAACTTCTTACTGACCCAAAACTTTTGAATGGTAGTGTATGTGTACAGTACTGCCTGAATATTGAGCTTCACATTACAAAGGTCAAATGTTCATGTTGTTTTGTGTCTTTTGTTTATCGTGGTATCAGTGTATTCGGTAAAGGTCATTGTGGCCTGTGTGGAAATATCACATCGACACTGATATTTAACATGATTTTAAGGAACTGATTGAGTGACTGTCACTGTTATAGCTCACCCATCCACCCTGTTCCCTGATCCAGTTGACAACATATTCCTGAATGTAGGACATAGTCCAGTTTATGATGGTTCTGATGATGTCAGGAACCTTGGTTGATATAGCCTAGGATTGCAAGACAGATAAATATTCTAAACATCAAAACATCTATTTCAATATAAGACTGAGCTGGCATAGGTCTTTACCTTAATAACAAGCCGGCACGCAAAGTAGAAAAGCGCCACCACCCTGCCCCAGTTGAACTTGCCATCAGAGAAGATCTCACGGGCCACTCTCATGAAGACAGCTTGAGTCGGTTGAAGAGCAGGGTCCTTTAACATACTAAAGCAAAAACGACAGTGAAGATGTATGGCTGAGTTGCAGCACACCGCCATCCAGTGGGCATTTCTGAGCATAGCAGGAGATTGTGTCAATGTCACCCACAAGATGGACCCCTAACTTACTCTTGCAGCTTTGTATTTCCATCCAGCTCATCTCCAATCTGCTGCAAACACTGCGCAAGACGTTTATGGCTGGGGTCACACAGCTCAACGCCATCCAACTGACTCCGGGTCACTTCAGCATCACTGTCTCCATGTCGACGGACCCGTTCATAGATGAAGCTGCAAGATAGGGGCGAGATGACCAAGGTAATGATGAAGAGCAAAGAACACGGGAAATGAGAAGTAGAGAGAAGATGATACTCACTTATTGAGAAGTGCAGAACCCAAGGCAAGGATCTGGTCATTGCCAATGTCTTCAAATGACAGGAAATCAAGGGAGCAAAAATATTTTACATTTATTAAGCATAATAAACCAAAACCTCAATAAACAGTTTTAAAAACACTCGTCAACTTGAAAGTGAACAGATAAGCATCTGACAGTGTGGAATTGTTCCATACTTTTTGTTACATGACTCAGCACAGCAGTGAATAATTCTGCACACATTTGGTTTCAGTTTCCTGGTGAGTCAAGTTGATGTAAAGAAACTAATATGCATGAGCTGTCCAGTGGAGAAAGAGACTCTTAAAGGGTTAGTTCACGCATAAATGAAAATTACTTGCACTCATGTTGTTCCAAACCTGTAAGACATTCGTTCATCTTCAGAACACAAATTAAGATTTTTTTAATGAAATCGGAGCGCTTTCTATCCACTGACAGTCTACGCAACTAACACTTTCAAGCCTCAGAAAGGTAGTAAAGACATCATTAAAGCAATCCATGTGACGCCAGTGGTTTAACCTTAATTTTATTAAGCAACAAGTGCTTTGTTGGCACAAAAAAAGCATCATTTACTTAATTATTTACAAAATATTAATCTCCGACACGTTCACACAGTATCTGCTCACGCATCAACAAAACACACATGCAACGTGGTGCTCTTGTGAATACGGGTTGGAGATTTTATAAATAAAGTGTTAAACTTCATAAAATGAAGGTTTAAAGGGATAGTTCACCCAAAAATGAAAATAACCCCATGATTTACTCACCCTCAAGTCATCCTAGGTGTATATGACACTCTTCTTTCAGACGAATACAATCGGAGTTATATTAAAAAATGTCCTGGCTCTTCCAAGCTTTATAATGGCAGTGATTGTTGCTTCATTTTTGAAGTCCATAAAAGTGCATCTATCCATCATAAAACTGCTCCACACGGCTCTGGGAGGTTAATAAAGGCATTCTAAAGCGAAGTGACGCATACCGCTGGAAGTTAGTTATTTTAGTCCATAAAGTTTTAAAACAAACTTTTAAAACTTTTTTTGTGGATATTTTTCTTACACAAACGCACCACTTTGCTTCAGAAGGCCTTTATTAACCCCTCGGAGCCGTGTGGAGCATCATGTCATATACACCTAGGATGGCTTGAGGGCGCGTAATCATGGGCTAATTCTCATTTTTGGGTGAACTAACCCTTTAATGATGTCTCTACTACCTTGTTGTGTAGAATGTCAATGATTTCATTAAAAATATATTATTTGTGTTCTGAAGATGAGCAAGAGTTTTACAGGTTTGGAACAACACGAACCTGAGTAAATGGTGACAGAATTTTCATTTTTGGGTGAACTAACCCTTTAAACCTTCACTCACTTGACACAAACACAATAAATACAGGCTGTCTCAACTAGTGAGCTGCCTACCTAGACAGTATTTTGAATGTCACAAATATATGATACCTAGACATTATGTCTAAGTAAGCAGGTTGGAAACAAAACCCATTTCTGGTCTTTTTTTGTGTTTGGGTCAATATGACCCATGATAAACTGCTTGAAACACAGGTTGTTCTTGAAATTGAGACTTTTTCCGGATGATTATGCATGCAAAATTTCTACACTTAAATGTGTTTTGGAATGGCTGTACATATTTTTTGTCTACGATGGTGTTAAACATCAATTTGAGTTTCCAAAATTCTTAATGTCTTAAGTGAACATAAATATTTTGGGGGAACAAAAAAATCACGATGGAGATTTATTTTTTATTAATACAACAGGAGTGTTTTAAAAGGATAGTTCACCCGAATATGACAATTCTGTCATCATGTCCAAACCTGTGTATGAGAAGTTAGGCAGAATTACAGCCTCGGTGACCATGCACGTTCATTATATGGAACAATATGCAATATTTAAGCTCTTTTTTGTGTTCCACAGAAGAAAGACAGTGATAAAGGTCTGGAACAAAATAGAAATAAGAGTCAACGATGACGTAATTTTCATTTTAGGTGAACTATTCCTTTAAATCGACAGCAACCCAACTCGAAACCTATATATGACCAGCTATCCCTGTGCTGAGTGTTTACTACCCCCTCCTAGGAGATCATCACTGAAACGATGATGTCACCTCTTCTGGAAATCAACAACATCGCGGTATCTGGCATGTGAGCACAGCCAACACGCGCACAAAGGCTGTGTCTGAAACATGATGTCTAGGCATCATATGCGCCTTCTGAACAAACTGAAAGTTCGGAACGCTCCTATGATGCTCTAACATTCGTTCGGAACGCGGATGCTTCTCAAAATGCTGTCTGGGTAAGCGGCACACTTTCAGACACAGCCAAAGGAGACTGTTGTTTGTTTATTCAGTTCGAGTCACTGTTGTCAATCAGTAACGTTAGCTCTGTGCAGCGGATCGTCCAGTGATCGGTATGTGTACAGACATGTTTCAGACAGACAGCGGTGTTGTGACAGTGAACGGCACTGACCAAACTCAGTTTACGTTATAAATATAGTCTAATCTACATGAAAACGTAAGTCTAGATACTCTGTTGGATATCTGAGTTACGAATCGGGAAAAAAAGACGAAAATCATAATTTAAGCATAAAAGCGGCACTTACCCGTATCGCCTCCACCCGACGGCGCTGCCATATTAGCATGAAAATAAGTGAGAACGCTTCCGCCGTGTGACGTCAATCAATGATCGACAGGAAGAGGGAAGTCAGTCACCGGAGTCTGATGCAGCACGCTTCAAATAATGAGGAGGATTTAGAGGAAACATTCTCGACTTCTTATTGGAATCTCATTGACGCACATTACAAGCTATCAGAATTCATTGCACTGTTTGGACATATAAATTACAACATCTATAACATTGCATATTTGTGGTGTTTTTCCTCCTCGGCTGTGAACTCAATATTCTCACCATAAACCATAAGTCTTCATTATCAGATACGACACAAAACATAAATGCATACTTTTTCTATGGATTATATAGACAACTAATCCCATGTTACTGGTAACATTCTGTGGGGATCTTTGGTTCAGATGTCAACTAACGTTATTCATTTCAGACTAGTATGTATACCAGTCGTACTTACTAGTAATTGTTCATTAATCATTACATAGGCTTACTACTAGTAGTAATTTCACCACTTTATTAGATGTATACTCGCTATGATATATTAGTCATTGCAGTTTGTTCTTTTTCATACCCCATCTGTGTTCACGTAGAAAACTATATTTCTGGTTTCTGACATTGCACTGCGTTTTTTTTTTTTTTTACTGTATTTAACGTTAACTGTGCACAATTATAGGTTACACTATTTATTATAATTGTGAACCTAATATGTTTTGATTTACCGCACACCAAAGAAACACAATGGATAACAGTATCCAATACCTTCTCAACAATGAATTCACACGGCGACATCAGCCACTTGAAGCACACAATGTCATTAAAACGATGTTAAAGTTGTTTAAATCTAAAGAATGAAACAATCTCTGGATAAAAGATCTGTTGGCAAACAGTTCGGTTAAAATTCAAGATTAAACGGTTAGCGCAGCCTCAGTCACGCCCACAATTTCGTCATATCCGCGAAAGCCCCTCTTCCGCCCGTCTCGCGCATGTGTAGTTCTCTTTACGACTCGGCTGGCGAAAATGGCGGACGCACAGGTATGTGAGCTCAAACGGCGTGGTCATGAGTTTCAATTTGATTTCTTGTTAAACTTCAGCTAAAAGCCACAAATTCTGGTAGATGAACAGCGAAGAAACCACCATGGAGGCAATGATGTCCAAATGGACCACGTTTAGGACTAAAATACGCGTTTTCCATTCCCGGCTAACTGGTGGGAAGCGTTATTGAACGGAAACGCGAGGGGCCTTTTCTTACCAGACCAACGTGACTTCTAAAATATGCAACTGTTTATATGGACTACAGTTTTTAAAAGAAACCGCTGGGGTTAGTATACCGAGTCAAGTTCGTTGAGTTATTTTATAAAAAATATGAATTTGTCTGCAAAACGATCCAGCACATGGAAAGCGGTGCCATTAAGGGTGAGATATTCTTCTAGTCCAGTAGCAATAGTACTCGGACTCCATAAGAGAACTCTGAAGATACTGCCTTATGGAGAGATGCTGATGTAGTAAGGTATGCCTCAAGTGTGTAATGCCACTTGTGTCAAAAAGCTAGTTTTTGTGGATTTGAACACATGCTGAGCTGCAAATGATGATATCTCACGACGGTCTTCCAAGTCTGCGAGGCTCTGACGACAGTGCCTTATGGCATATCTGATGCAGCATAAAATCCCTGAATGTTTTGTTAAAGCCTTTTTGATGCTTGGTCAAAAATATCCAAATGCCCAATAATCAGGTTTTTATGTGGTGTATTACATTGCTTGAACGTTATATCAATATCTTTTGGTTTGTAAGGAATATGACTGACTGTGTGCTTGTTTTGTTTCAGAACGAGAGGTCTTACCAGAAACAGCCCACCATCTTCCAGAACAAGAAGCGGGTTCTAGCTGTTGAAGGAAGTGGCAAAGAAAAGCTCCCACGTTACCACAGAAACGTTGGCTTGGGCTTTAAAACCCCCAGAGATGTGAGTTTGTTTACATGCAAATGTACCCCTTCACAGCAGAGGATGTTTTATCTCATGACGGTCATCCTAGACTCCAAGAGAGCTCTGAGGATACAGCCATATGGCAATGCTGATGCTGTTGAATATGCTTCCATTATGTAACTGAAAATTGTTTTCAAATGACTAACGTTCTTGTGCTTTACTTCCACAGGCTATTGAAGGCACTTACATTGATAAGAAATGCCCTTTCACTGGAAATGTGTCCATTAGAGGCCGTATTCTGTCCGGTGAGTCTTTGTGGAGTAACTGTTTGTGGAGTATTGGGATGCAGATGATGTCTTATCACGATGGTCTTCTGAACCTTTAAGGTTTTGAGGATAATGCCTAATGGCTTTACTGATGCCTCCTTGTATCTAATTTTGCTATATCTTAGTCCTTTTTGAAGTCAAAGATATCCTTAAAGATTTTGCAGGCCATTGATTTATACTGTGACCTTATTTGCTGTCACCTTTTTCCAGGTGTGGTGACCAAGATGAAGATGCAGAGGACCATTGTCATCAGGCGGGACTACTTGCATTACATCCGCAAGTACAACCGTTTTGAGAAGAGACATAAGAACATGTCTGTCCACCTTTCCCCATGCTTCAGGTAAAGTTCCTCCTGTGACACTTTCTTTTAAGTGCTCCAAAACTTTTGTAGACTCTTTTTGTGGATTTGAACATGCGTTCTAATTGAACTGAGCTGCAAATGATGATATCTCACGACGGTCTTCCAAGTCTGTCCGGCTCTGACGACACTGCCTAATGGCTTCTCTGATGCAGCAAATAATCCCTAAAATGTTCACACTCAAGGTTTCTGGTTTGAATGGTTTAGTTTGGAAAAATTCTTGTACAAAGCTTGTTTTTTTTCTTAACTGTAACTTAATATTCTCCATATGTTTAGGGACGTGACTGTAGGTGACATTGTTACAGTTGGAGAATGCCGACCTCTCAGCAAGACCGTGAGGTTCAACGTCCTGAAGGTCACCAAGGCAGCTGGAGCCAAGAAGCAGTTCCAGAAGTTCTAGAACTGTTGGTTTCACAATATGGCTCCTGTGTTTGTGGAAAAAAAATAAAGATCTGTTCTTTAAATATGTTGATTTTCCCTGGTATACTGTAGTCTGTTACTTGCAAAAGCATCCTGCTCTTAAATGCCCCTCAACACTTCATATTTTGGATGTTTCAACCTGCCCAATTAAAACGATCAGCAGAGATTATGTACTTTATAGAAAATAGGGTTGCTCTTCATTTTACAGTACTTGCATGTTCTTAGTGTACTTGCCTAAAAATACTGAGTAACAAGGTAACTACAGGGGTTGGGGTTAAGTTTAGGTATAGGTTCAGGGTTAGTATCTAGTTATTTCCAAGTTAGTCTAAGTACTGTAAGTGTATGTATATGGGGAACAGCCCTGTAACTGGTTAGTGTTTTGAATGAGTGACTGATACATGTTCATGTCACCCTTTATTAATATAGCGCTTTTTACAATCTATATTGTTTCAAAGCTTTACAGTGATGACAGGAAAATAATGCAATGAAGTTTGTTTTGGTTGTACAGCTGCTCTTGAAGATAGTGTCATTGTTCAGTGTTTGATTTTGCTGTAAAAATCATCAATTTATATATACAGCAGCTCTGGCGAAAATGGTGATGTCCTGTTCAGTTCTCATACAATGGTGTCTGCAGGATGATCAATAATGTTGAATGTTACGTGTCCCCAACTGAGCAAGCCAGAGTTGGCAGTGGCAAGAAACCCAAATCCACAAGGTGACAATGGAGAAAAACCTTGAAACCAGGCAAAGTCGGGGGGGGCAGTTATCTGGTCAACGAACGACCAGTGTATGATTCAGGCAGCATTACAGGTCAGGTTGGGAGCTCATGACAAAGCCCATCAACACGCTTGCATGTCGTTTTGTAGACTGCTCATGATTAATTCATTTAACTTTGCCGGGCAAATCATTTGTAATGTTTTTTCTTTTATATGAGCAAGTACTGTCAGACAACGGTTCGTATTTTGAAACGGGATATCCTTACTTTTTATGAATAATCTGCATCGGAACGTGGTAAAATATATATTAGGCCCTGCAGGTTCTGTACATAAAGGCGGATTCCATTTACGTAGTGGTGATGAGTGCTGTTCGCACAAAGTGTAAATACAGGTCATATCTAATTCGACTGAACGAACACCAATTTTTCACCTCAAACTACAACGTGTATTCCAGAGGTTTGTTCGCCATGTGTAAACGTGTATGCACGCGTAGGACACCTCCAGCAGATGGCGCTAGTACATCACTGCTGCTGAACGCGGCAACAAAACACGTGACGTCACATGCGTACGTCAGGAACGCCGTCCGTGTTTGAACGTGGCGGCGCGAGGTTGTGGAAATGAAAGATTATACGCTTTATATTCGGTGTTTTACATGTCTGCACATCTAACGAGAACGGACATTTCAACGAATAGTTGCATATGCCAATAATTAAAGCTTGTCGCGTTGCATATTTGCTCTTGTGATAAACAGAACAGCCATGACAGCCATGGTAAGCTATGTACACACAGCTAGCATTTTTGTGGTTAACTAATAACTACATAAATGGTTATTGCGTGTTTGTGTTGATATTGTTCACTGTTTGTTTATACAGGCTTGTAAGAAATGGAAGGGGCTGTTCAGTGTTGGAGAGGAGTTTGATGATGAGGTGTGGAATGTACTTTTAGTTTTGACATGCATTTTAAAGTATGTTAGTATAGTTTACTAAACAAACTAAATGTACATAGAATAAGATGCTTTTTTGCACGTGAATTGTACACTGAACTGAAATTAATACATTTATCTATGGTTATATTTTTATCTCGGTTTTTCATCCATAGGATTTGCTTGAAGCTGATTGGACATGTCCATCTGAGCCCACATGTTCTACTGCTGTGTCTGTAGCTCCACCATCTGAGTCCTCACATGTGTCTTCTGAAAAATCTACTCATGTTCAGCAGAGCTTATCATCAGGCCCTGGGGAAAATACGCCAGGATCTGCAGCTTTTCGAACCCCAACATGTGGCACTATCAATTCCCCACCAGACTTCTCCATACCTTGCCATCAGACGCTTTCTTACAGCGTTTCTTCCCTCAGAGCACCTGCGTCATCCCTGAAATCCTCTAACCCAATAAACCCTCCTCCGCCAGCATCTTTCAGTGTCCCGCAGAGAGACCTCACTCCTCAGGATGACTTTGACGACTGGGATGTGGATCTGGAGGAGCTGGATAGCATTCCTCAGGTGGTTTCTATACCACAACATATGTCTTCACCACTGGGCAACATTTCACCCATTAAACGAATGAGACATTCAGCACCAGAAGTGTCCTCACATGGCAGGTTTGGTGCTACCTGCTCAGTGTCAGTTGCACGGCCCTTAATCAACTCTTCAGCCGATTTCAATGTTGAAGGACCCAGGCGTCCATCTACCCCTATGCAGAATCAAAATAACACGCGTGTCCCCGCAACATTAGTCTCACGGCTCCCCAGGCCTGTGACTCCAAGGCCTCAAGTTGTGTCGCCTCAGTGCCAGAGTGGTGCTTCGACACCGAGGACCCCGCTGCAGCCCAGAGGATCTCTTTTCCACTCTCTGTCGTCTGCTATTGATTCCTCTTCCACATTTACACCTCGCCGTCTCAACACCCCCGTCCTGACCAATCACTTGGTCCAGCTGGTGTCTGCAGCCAATAAGACACCTCAGAGACCACAGAGCTGCATGATGACAACCAAAGCACGTCGTTTCCCTGGCCCAGCAGGAGCACTACCACAGCAGGTTAGTCAAGCACTAATTTAGCTGTTTACTGTTAATGGCACACAATATGTACTACCCAGATCTGTTATTTAGTGTATTGCAAGACTATTTCTCCCTAAAACCTCTTCTTGTTGTTGTTTATTGTTCTGTAGGCTGTAACCTAGAGATTTCCTTTTTCTCGCTATTTGCTTGCACTATTCCAATTTATACTATCTTGTAGGTCAGTGGGCGGAGTCTTGATGATATTGTTGTGTCAGTTCCTCAGACTCCTGCACATGGAGCGGTTGCTCGCCTAAGAAGTGAGGTATGTGAATGTGAGACCTTCCACATTTCAAAATTACATTTGATGGATTTGAGGCTTGTAGTTTCATTTTATTGTGGAATTTATTCCACTTTCATTGTCTAGCAAACTTAAAAAGTAATTTATTTAAAATATACATTTGTTAGAAAACTTAAAAAAAAAAATAGAAATGTTGACGTGTGTGTGTGTATGTGTGTAATCCTATAAACATATACACATACATATACATATACATATACATGCATACAGACAAAGGTCTGTACCAGCCGTAGCAAAAGGTTCCGGAAAGTTTGCTTTGGCATGCTGTTTCGAATTCCAAACAAAGTTTTGGCCTAATTTTTTCGAAATTGTCACATCAGTTCGTTCTTTGATTTCACTTGAAGTATATCGGGGCCTTTAATGCTTCCTTAGGAATTAAGAGGGTAAGTAGCAGTCAGGCACTGCTGATCATATGCCTTTGATTTAATTGGTCATCAGCAAGTGTGATCCCCTCTATAAGAGCAGAATTTTTGGCAGTTTGCTTGTATGGAGCCTTCAGGTGTGTGTTAACCAATGCCAAAAAGGAAAGAGATAAGCAATGAACTTAGAGAAGCAATTACATTTACATTTATGCCTTTGGCAGACGCCAAAGCAACTTGCATTGCATTCAAGGTACACATTGCATTCAAGGTACACATTTTTTCAGTTCTTGCTTTCCCTGGGAATTGAACCCATGACCTTGAATTGTTGCTGCCCATCAATCTAGAATGGGTTTCAGGGCCATTTCCAAACAATGTGAAGTCTATTATTGTACAGTGAGGAAGATTATTCAATTAAAGACATTCAAGACAGTTGCCAATCTTCCCATGAGTGGACGTCCCAGCAAATTTGTCCCAAGTTCAGGCCGTGCTATGCTCAGAGAAATTGCAAAACATCCAGGAACTACACAACATACTCTACAGGTCTGTTAACTTGTTAAATGTTAAAGTTCAAGACAGTACAATTACAAAAAACTGAATGAACTAGTATGTTTTGAAGAGTTTCCAGGAGAAAGGTTCTTCTCTCTAAAAAAGAACATGGCAGCATCAGAACAAACCACAAGACTACACCAACAGTGTCCTTTGGAAAGATGAGACCAAAGTGAAGCTGTTTTGCCATAATGCACAGCACCACGTTTGGTGAAAACTAAACACAGGACTTGTGGCTGAAATTTGGGCTTGTTTTTGCAGTCACTGAGTCGACCATGAGCTCCTCTGTATACCGAAGTATTCTGGAGTCTAATGTGAGGCCATCTGTCCGACATCTAAAGCTTGGCTCAAATTGGGCCATGGAAAAAAAGAAAGAATCAAGGTGTTGCATTGACCCAGTCAAAGTCCAGACATCAACCTGAAGCAACGCTGAAGAAGAGTGGGCAAAAACTCCTCCAGAACGATGCGAGAGATTGATACTGTCAAACCGAAAACGATTTCTTTAACTTACTGCTGCTAAAAGTGGCTCTACAAGCAATTTAATCATAAGGTGTACTTAGCTTGTCACCCCCCACCCCACCCCAAATTCAGCAATTCCTCTTTACTTAGAAGACATTTTAGGGTTCTTTAGGGAGATCGGATGTTTCAAGAAGTCAGCTTGATCAATTGCCAAAGAAGCATGTCAAAATTATTCGAAAATAAGATTTTCTTATCAACGTGATAAAATGACTAAATGACCTCCTTAAATTGACTAAACTTTTTTTTTTTTTTTTTTTTAATTTATTTTTATTTTATTTTTTTGGGCTGCTGTAAGTTTAAAGCAATTTTTGATCCAGAGACCAAACCAAAACATTTAAAGAGAAGTAATTTCTTGACAATTATATATTTAATTTTATTTGAACATGTAAGTAAAAAAAAAAAAAAACATAAAAGAAAAATAAATATACATGCATGTTTATAATACAATTAAAATAACAAATAAGTACATGGACTTCTCAGTACAAGCTTCCAAAATTATTGTAAGTAATTAAAAATTCCCCATGTTCAAAAGGAGCAGGAAGAAGTTCAAACCAACTTTTCTGGTCCTACCCTCTCTATTTTTATCCCTTAATTAAATACAAAACAAGTAAATGCTTTACATACACCATACATCTATTTCCAGTACCTACACTCACAAAAACACATGTATACACCTAGACATCATTATATAATCCCAGAAACTATACAGTCAGTATACAATACTAACGCCTCAATTCCTTTTCCTATCCATTCAGTATTTTAATTTGATATTTTAAGAGAATGTTACTCATTGTTGTACATGATTTAATCTCTTAACTACAGTTGTTCCTTTGGTTGTAATACAGTGATACTTAACATTTGTTCTTATAATACCTCTTAAGTGGTACTTACTCTCTCTCATTTGAAACAACCCTTGGATAGTTTTCGATTAACTGTTGATTATACATAATTTGTGCAGTTTTAAAGTCAACAATCTCAATTTGAGTGCTTTTAGTTTGATGAAAAGTGGATTAGTTGGTGCTCTATAAGTGGTTTTATTTACAATTCTTAAGGCTCTCATTCGGTGTTCATTTTGTGTGCGTTTCCCCACACTTCGAAACAATAAATAATATATGGAAGTATGAAGGAACAATACAACGTGTACAATGAACGTTGATTTAATAGATATTTGGTTTTATACAGTATTGCGATTTGATCTGGCTATTTTGGCCTTAATATAATGTATATGTGGCTTCCAACATAATTTTTCATCGACTATTACTCCCAAAAATTTACTTTTTCGGTTTTATTTATCATATACTCACCTAAAGGATTATTAGGAGCACCATACTAATACTGTGTTTGACCCCCTTTTGCCTTCAGAACTGCCTTAATTCTTCGTGGCATTGATTCAACAAGATGCTGAAAGCATTCTTTAGAAATGTTAGCCCATATTGACAGGATAGCATCTTGCAGTTGATGGAGATTTGTGGGATGCACATCCAGGGCACGAAGCTCCCGTTCCACCACATCCCAAAGATGCTCTATTGGGGTGAGATCTGGTGACTGTGGGGGCCATTTTAGTACAGTGAACTCATTGTCATGTTCAAGAAACCAATTTGAAATGTTTCGAGCTTTGTGACACGGTGCATTATCCTGCTGGAAGTAGCCATCAGAGAATGGGTACATGGTGGTCATAAAGGGATGGACATGGTCAGAAACAATGCTCAGGTAGGCCGTGGCATTTAAACGATGCCCAATTGGCACTAAGGGGCCTAAAGTGTGCCAAGAAAACATCCCCCACACCATTACACCACCACCACCAGCCTGCACAGTGGTAACAAGGCATGATGGATCCATGTTCTCATTCTGTTTACACCAAATTCTTACTCAAATTCTGATTCAATAGAAATCGAGACTCATCAGACCGGGCAACATTTTTCCAGTCTTCAACTGTCCAATTTTGGTGAGCTCGTGCAAATTGTAGCCACTTTTTCCTATTTGTAGTGGAGATGAGTGGTACCCGGTGGGGTCTTCTGCTGTTGTAGCCCATCCGCCTCAAGGTTGTGCGTGTTGTGGCTTCACAAATGCTTTGCTGCATACCTCGGTTGTCACGAGTGGTTATTTCAGTCAAAGTTGCTCTTCTATCAGCTTGAATCAGTCGGCCCATTCTCCTCTGACCTCTAGCATCAACAAGGCATTTTCGCCCACAGGACTGCCGCATACTGGATGTTTTTCCCTTTTCACACACCATTCTTTGTAAACCCTAGAAATGGTTGTGCGTGAAAATCCCAGTAACTGAGCAGATTGTGAAATACTCAGACCGGCCCGTCTGACACCAACAACCATGCCACGCTCAAAATTGCTTAAATCACCTTTCTTTCCCATTCTGACATTCAGTTTGGAGTTCAGGAGATTGTCTTGACCAGGACCACACCCCTAAATGCATTGAAGCAACTGCCATGTGATTGGTTGATTTAGATAATTGCATTAATGAGAAATTGAACAGGTGTTCCTAATAATCCTTTAGGTGAGTGTATGTGTGCTGAAGTTGTGCTTTTATTAATGCTTTCATGAATTCACACACCACTGTGTAATGTAATACAAAATCTTGAAACGAAAGATGCTACCCTCTCCTCATTCCCTGCATTGTTGGGCAACATGACAATGACGATATGCATTCTCCCAAGGTGAAAACCCTTCTGTGGACATGTATTTCACCTAATCTTAACACTCTTGCGCACCTGTGGAGGATTCTGTAGAGACAAGTTGAGCAACACTCCCCATTAAAGATCAGGGCATTTAAGGAGGTCATCATCCAGGAATTAAACAGGAAGGGTCTTAAAATTATCGAGGACATACTAAGTTATAGAATATTATACATTTGTTGAATTAAATCTAGGGTGTACTTATTTCTGCATTCCTGAAAATTGGATAATTTACTTTATTTTATGGATATTAATGACATATATTTCTCTGTTTTTATTAAGTATGTTTAATACATTTCAGTTTTGCCATTTTTCTATTAATTGTATTAATGTATAACCTCTCTCAGTGGTTGAAGTACTAAAACTAAAATTAAAATAAATTAATGCTAAATAAAGCACATAAAATTACTGAAAAAAAAAAAAGCTGAAATAAAAATGAATACAAATGTATAAATAATCCAATAGTATATAAGTAATGTTAAAATAACACTGAAATAAATCAATGTACAGAGACCCAATTTTTATATCAGGGTCCCTTATTAAAAGGAAACACTAAATAATTAACTTTTTAATTTGAATTTAATTGTTTTAAATGTTTTTTTTTTTTTTTAATTTTTATTATACTACAGGTGAATTTAGACATCACTACAATATAAAATGGATCATATTCATTTTGAGATTTGCTAAATATTATATTTAATAGTGTTAAATGTATTTAGATGATGGAAGAGGTAATCTAAATGAGCATCTATGTAAAATTCAATATCAGCCACTGCCCATAAATGCTCCAATCCATTGGTAATTGATATTATATTTATTTTTCTTCTTACGATTTCTTTTTCTTTCTTTTTTACACTGTACAATTGTGTGAATTCGCTGACACATTCACTTTCTCGCACGTACTCTCAAACTTACACTCATCAGACGGGGTGTTCATTTTTCTCAGCAGGTCTCCAGCTCTCAGGTGAGCGAGGAAGAGGAGTTCAGCAGGGGTCCGTGGGCAGTGATGAAGTCTGAGATGGGATTGGATGAGAAGAACACTTCTTGCTTTCTACATTCTTACAGTGTTGTCATGGTTCTCCGCAAAGTGAGCTACTTAAATCGCACCGCAAACTGTGTATTTAAAATTAGATTGAGTGTTTGTGCTTAAGATAGAACTTTGTTAGTTTGCAGATTTATTCGTTTTATCCAGATTTGTTCAATAAATATTTGTATTGCTTTTTTTTTTTTTTTTTTTTGCCTGAAGTGGAAGTCCATGACTATAATCAGGACAAATGAGAAGTCTTGACTCCCTAAATGATTACACAAACATAATCACTGTTGTCATCAGTCACCTTAAAGTGATTATTAATGTAATTTTAATGTGTTTTTCCCAGTGTGTCTTAACGATCCTCTGCTAATGGTACACGTGTGTTAAATATTCATTAGGCTGATAAATGCTGATTAGCTTTTCACTTGATTCATTACCAGTGGCCTTGTGGCTGTATTGCAACTTATGTTTTTTCTTTTCTGTTATTCTCGTTTTCTTTGGTGCTTATTTGTGACTTAAATCTCTCTCACTCCTCCAGGCAGCTCTCAGGCAGCTAACTAAGAATAAAGTCCCTAACATGGCTGTTGTCTTGAAGAGTATCACACACACGCATGCAGACGCAAAGGCCGTCTTCAAAGATCCCACAGGTACTACAAATAATTAGGGTACACTACCAGCCAAAAGTTACTAGACAAAAAATATGTAGAGATTAAACAAAATGAAAAGTATATTTTAGCTGCTTCAAAATGTCCACACTGGAAGATTTCGTTTTGTCTTCTTGAGGCTGGGATGCCTTTTTAACCACTTCTAGAAAGAAAAAGTGGTTAAAAAGACAACCCAGCCTCTAGAAGACAAATTAGTCAAGTTCTCACATTTAAAACCAGTGTTGTACCAAAGTGCTGTATAATTGTAACCGTTTTGTCAAGATAAAAATTAGAACAAAACTAACTCATGAGATGACAACAACACATGCAGATAAGCCATAAACAACTAAACGCTCTATATTCAGGCAATGCCATAGGCTAAAGAGGATAAATTCTGGATAAGAAAGTTTTCCAAAATGTGGCAATTTTGAAGCAGCTACAATACATCACTCACTCTCACACAATCACAGTTACTGTGAAATCAGGGGGTCCCTGACTGAGCTGGCTTTCCTGGTCTGATTGCACATGTTTGTTTCCAGAAAAGTCTTTTTTTGACTTGTCTTTTCCTGTTTCTTTTTCTCTCTGAAGGTGAGATGCAGGGCACGGTTCATCGTCGCCTGGTGGAAGACAGACAGGGAGAGCTCAAGACAGGAGCTGTGTTACTTCTCAAACAAGTAACTATCTTTTTGACCTCATTATAAGCTATACCATGAAATAATATGCACTTAAGATTACACCAGAAGTTGTTTTACCTTACCATGGCTTAACAGATAGCACATGTTGAGCTGTAGTGCTTATTGTGGGCATTACAAGATCAGGCTCATGATATTTGCATATCCCATTGTGCACTAATGTCATTACCAGGCCTCTACTGTGTGTCTATCCAATAAAGAGGCAAGGAGTCCATAGATTTCTAATTATTTTTTAAAGGTGGGTGTGTTTTCACCATCACACCGAAATCACTACCTGAATGTCACACCCAATAACCTTCTCAGGATATACCCACCTGATGGAGTATTCCATAATTCCCAGCCATCCCACTCTCCACTGGTGAGTTGCCTTGTTCTGCTCTCCAGTGCATTTTTTTTTTTTGTGTTTTGCATTTTCTGTTTTAAATCTTTCCCTAGGCGTTTGAGTCTAATTTGGTGTTTTCTGGCATTTTGCTTGTCTGTTGCAGAAGTACCTTTACTGAGGAGTTGCTTCCTTTTCCAAAATGTTTCTCTATTAAACTATTTGTTTTTTTGTCTTTTTATTATGTATTTTGTATTCATTTCGCCCCATTGTGCTGCGTACAAGCAGGAGTTTGCATTGCGTAGTGAACCCAGCAGGCCTGCAGGGTGCCCGGTCTCTCAGATGGAGCTTCACTTTGATGACGAAGATGAAAATGCAGTTGAGGAAAGTCGGGCTGCTGATGGTTTAGACACTGCTGCTTTCTCTAATGAGCTCTGTCAAGCATCTACAGTGTCGGGGCCAACAGGGGACACAGCATGGGACACAGGTGTGTATGTAGGAGTTTCATCAATTAAGCAGTATCACTCAATCAAGAGTGCTGTTGTAGTCATGAAGTGACGTACTGGCTGAAAGCTGGTCTGTATATATAGTATGTGAGTGGTGTGGAACAACATTTCTTATTCCTCTGTAAACGCTCAGCTTTGCTCCAGGTTTTTCATTTCCAGTGCTGAGGAAAAACCTGCTCTGGGGTGTTTCCTGTACAGCAGTGGTCGGGAACCTATGGCTTGCAAGCTACACCTGGCTCTTTGACAAAAATCATGTGGCTCGCCAGGTCTCACCCTTTTACCAACAAATGATTGATTTAAAAAATTAGATGTATCAACAGAGATCCGCTGCCAATTACAATTCCCTTGTTTATGATAATAATATTCAAGTTGTACCGGCCATGAGGTTCGTGAGTGTCTCGAGTCATGACAGCAATCAACTAACCACTTACGGTTCTGTGGTTTCTGGGATTCTGCGTAGTTTAAGCTAACAAAAAACATTTTTAGAGCGGCAGCGAAAATGTAAAAGTAGGCTATATAAACTTTAATATGGGCCTATCCTTTTATTGAAACTGGTGACAGAGACATTTCAAAACATTTCACCCGCAGGTACTTTTGCTTTTACCGACCCTTGACATAAATAAATGTCGTATTTGTGATAATTTGCGCAGATATCAGTTGATGGAAATAAAAAAAATAAAAGCACGATAAGTCGCGAAAGACAACTGTCAGGATTTTACTGACAGGTTGCTATGTGCCCGCTCCGAGCGCAACATGGACAAGCATAGTAGCCTTTGTCTTCGGTTGCATGCCTAAATGGCCAAATAAACACAGAAATATAGTAATGCCAAGTCGAGTATTCACTTAAACACAGTAGATGTACAACAAGCACCGTGTGCGTTTACAGGATTTATAACTCAACCTCACAGTGAAAGCCCTGCAGAATTCATTTCATAGTGCAACTTATTTATTGTTTGCTGCATATGTTTTTAGTTGTCTATAGACCTAATAATTACTAAGGTTGACCTTTTTTTGGAAAAGAAAAGCATGTTTTTTTAATAATGCATTTTTCCAAAAGAGCCACAGTAAAAAGTAATATAAAATTATTAACCAAAAATAAAAATGGCTCTTAGGTCAGAAAAGTTTCCTGAACCTTTCTATACAGTGATGTAACTCACTGCTTATAGTACAATAGTGGTTAGTTGCTTATTGTGCTCAAAAGTGTGATCCACATGTCATACTAACAAGAATCTGGGCTTCTAACCTCAGGTTAGAAGTTTGCGATGCTGTTCGCTAAAACTTTGTTTTGGGGAAACACTGAATCGCTGAACTATGTTGGTAATGACAGAACTTTTGACCATAGTTTTCTAACAATGCTTTTGGGAAACACCCCTGAGCTTTTCTGGAGTGATAGGGAAAAAGGGTGTGTTGGGGAAAAAAAGAAAATAGCTTCACAATAAAAAAAGAAATAAACACTGCTCTGCTTCCACACTCACATACTCTAGTCTGGAGTGGCACAGACAAGTAGAGTGATACTGAAGCCTGGGACACACCAAGCTGACTTCAAAGAACTAGTGGTGACGAAAACCGTCGTTGTTGTTGCCTCGTGTCGGCTGCGCTTGAACGCACACAGACGACAGCTATGTCAGCAGGTATCAATAGTCTGTTTGTCATTCAAAAGGAAAAACTGAAACCAAGATATACAGATATACGAAACTTAAAGCAGCGCTTGCTTACCATTTTGAAATATCAGTTATATTTTCTTCATTTTAAGTGGCTCATGTTATGAAAAATTCACGTTTTGGAGTGCTCGGGCAGGATAACATAACATTAGATCAGCCTTCTGTGCCGTCTTACTTGCTCTCTTTCATCACTTTTGCTTTATTCTAGTGCATTGACTCATTCGCTAAACTGAACATCCAATCAGAGTTCCCACTCTCACCGACTGGCCCGATCAATGTGTGGAGCCAATGTGTGAAATGCACCGCAAAAACTAGCCTGACAGACACTCGCATCATTGTGTGTCCTGGCCTTAACAGTACTCGTGTTTGCACTCTTAAAACGGCACTTCATCATTTAAAATAGACTCAGAACTTAGCAATTATACATTTTCATTCTTGACATTTCATGAATTGCATTAGTCACATGTTAAAAGCATCAGGTATGAAGTTAACTTTAACTCTTTCCCCGCCAAACACGGAATTTTCCGGGTTTCCGTGTTTTCACTGTTATACGCTGGGGGCGCTATTACGCATCTTCTGAAGGAGTACAGAATCTCCTGATAAACACAGGCGTAAAAGACACAGAAACAAACGATCATATGCAAGCAGATGCATATGTAAAATAACATGATCATCAACATTAAACATCATATAAATCACAGAACGAGCTGTAGGACAAAGAATGAGCTGTGCAAGCATTAGGGGTGTTGATGGACTCGATGTACTCCATCTGTGTTTGATCATCGTTCTGAATCTGATCTGGATGTAGTCTTTATTTGTTTTCTTTTTTTTTTCTTTTCAAAATGCTGCTTTTTCATGAAACTTACCCATATTTAAGTGTTGATTAAAAAGGAATGCATGAAGCTAGAATAAAATGTTTTTTTTTTTTTTTTTTTTTTTAAAAGCAGTCTGTTATTTCTTTTGATATATTGCAAAATATTCTATGGGCCATTACATTTTTGTGAAAATGATCAAAAATCCTGGCGGTGGCTGGCAACAAAAAAAAAAAAAACCGCTGGCGGGGAAAGAGTTAATGAAATGGATCTAGGCTGGACGCCAGACTAAGACTAAATGGATGCCAGATTCATTTAAATTTGGTATAGAATTGTCTGTTACGGACTCCTTTCTGACCCCTGCATGACTCGTTACTTAAATGAATTTAAGTAGGAAGACAAAAGGAGACCGTCAGAAAGCATCCTTTGAAAAATGGACCATGGATTTTCTGTAGTATTATTGTTAGTGACTGAAGGTCTGTCAGGCCTAAGATGACCTGGTGTGATTTATATATTTACCAAAATTGAGCATATCGTGATAAATTCTTGCTTACCGCACACCCCTAAGCTGGATTCCTTTTCATTCACACATTTTTCACATTATTTACGCTTTATTTGAACATACAATGAGTTTTTCCAGATAAGAATAATACAATTATCTTAATGGATTTTATCACACAACTCACTAGACTCTATTAAGTTGCAACAAATAATGTTTTGTCTTCTAAACAGTGGTTGGTATGCTGTGCTCATGATCTGTTTGAAATTAGATGGGAAAGATAATTTAACTTGTTTTCAGATGCTCCCATGTATTTGAAATGTGGAGGGTGTATACATTTTAATAATCTTTGTATGTGAATGTTTCTTCTCTTAAGATGACCTTGATGAGCTGCTCGGGGAGTTACCTGTGGAGTCATATGATGGATTACGTTGATCGCACAGTCACTTTAAATACAAAATATACTTGTAGAACATGTCTTCTATTAATACATGTTATGACCATACCCACTATTGAACAAACAACACAGACTAACCGAAGACTTCACTACTTTTGTTTAGTTTTGTGTAAACCTTTGTAAATATGTACATAAATCACTTGTCTCGTGTATAAATGTTCAGGAATAAATTCCAGATGAGACCTGTACTTCTTGAGTCTTGCTGAGAAATGTGACATGCTTTTGTAGTTAGTATTAGATGGGTTGAAAGAACATGTGTGTAAGGATCAATGTTAATTTCATGCTGAAATTAGCCCTGTAATCTGATGTTATTTTTTTGGCAAGCTCTCCTTGTGAATTTAAATCAGCCATTAAGGCTACAGTTTGCCAGCTGGATTCCTCCTTGAAGGACTTGAATGGCGTAATTAGTCATTTTTGGTGTGCTAGCAGAGTGGCTGGCATAATGGGGTTTGTTCACGCTGTTTAAAAGCTTTTTCATGTCTGTCTTAAGTAGTGGTTGACATTATTTGATCATTTCATTGATTATAATTGCGAGTCCCAGCCGGTTACTTTCTTTCACTGCCATCTTTTAATTTACATTTTTACCTGTCTCGATTAATCTTCATATTTTATGAATTGCTCTTTACTTTCTTGATCTCACCGTCTCAACAGCATGTCACTCTGTGTGTTATTGATTTCTTGATTAGGTTGATTCACTGTGAATCATTATAAAATCATGAAGGTGCAATTACTTATTCGGTCTTCTCTGGTGTACCTTGCGTCTAATAATTAATTGGTTAAATATTAAATGCCCTGTCTCCTCCTGCATACCTTATCATTTGGGGTTGATGAAGGTTGGATCCATTAACTGGGAGTGTTACGGCTGGGTTTTTTTGAGTGAGATTGATGTTTTATATATATATATATATATATATATATATATATGTATATATATATATATATATATATATATATATATATATATATATATATATATGTATATGTGTGTGTGAGTGAGAGATATACTACATACATTTACATGGGTATATTATTTCTTACACTTCAAGCTTTTTGCTGTTATTTTGGAATTAATCTCACCATCTACTGTATGTAATTTAGCAGGCACAGGTTTATTTACTATTGTTAATCTTCTTCCAAAAGCTCTTTGTTTCATTAAAAGATGTGTCATCTTTAATTGGCTAAATGCAGCATTAACAGCTTTTTAATTTGAACTTTTAAATTCTCATAGGCATTTTCCTCCATTAATAAACCTGTTCTTGAATTTGACTCTGCTTTAGTATTGAACTAAGAACAAAAGACGGGATCTGATCTAATCTGTTAGCATGTCACAGATGTCTCTTGTTACTTGGAGAATGAATGTGAGGGTTTTATCCGGGGCCCAGAGGAGGAGTAATCCATGTTTAAACTTTGTTCATTGCTGCAGCTGAAGGGGCACAGGGACCTTGCCTTATTCGCTTCATTAAGTCATTAACAGTCTGGAAGCCCTACAGCTGTCAGCACTATCGGTGGCCTCCACAGAGATATTGGTGTACGAGACGAGCTGTGAGTGAGTGAGGATGGGGATTATCAGTAAATGTAATATTTCTCCTTTCATTTGGACTCTTTCCCCAGGGTGATTTCTTTATTAAAGGGATTTAATAGGAATATTACTTTTTTAAAAATAAATTCTTTTATAAAATGAGATATTTGTTCACTTACCTTCTACACTCCCCCCAATAATCTCTATATGGTTATGCAGGCATTAATGTATGTTGTAGGATATGTATCAGTCACCAGGGGGCGACGTGCGCACTAATGATCAGCCTCGGCTTCCACCAGGTCTTTAGCGCCAGTCCATGAAGACGTTACCACTGTTCCGTTCTTTTTCTTTACGTTTTATTAATTTGCCTCGAGTAATTAACTGACACTTGAACGGAAGCCAGATTGAATCAGTATTGGGTCTTCTGTAAGTTTGAAATGCTCTTCATTGTTATACATGGGGACATTTGAAGGATCAATCACCCAACTGTACAGCATTGATTGTGAGCCTCCATCTCGCCTCTTTGAACGCGCCAAGTAGGCCTATAATCAGTTCTCATTTATTTTTCTCCACTAAATTAAATGTATATCTTTAATGTGTGGTTAGAATATTTGCCTGTGGTTAATCTGCTGGTGTAGATAAATCATTCTAACTAGACAGGTGTGTTTTCAATATTTTTATTTTAGGTCTGGTGGTGTGCAATTAAACCCCCTGGCCAAGAGTGATGTGAGTGACCCTGCCTGCTGATATAACTATCATTTTAAACTACTTGAAAATAACACGTACTTGTGGGAGAGAGAGAGAGAGAGAGAGAGAGAGAAAAAAAACAGCTTCCATCTTCATACTTAAGGAAATGATTATCAGCAGCTAGACCAATACCAGACAAAAACCCCTGTCCTTTTGGCAAGTTTTGTTAAATCCTATATCATTTATACACACACACACACACACACACACACACACACACACACACACACACACACACACACACCTAAAGGATTATTAGGAACACCATACTAATATTGTGTTTGACCCCCTTTCGCCTTCAGAACTGCCTTAATTCTACGTGGCATTGATTCAACAAGGTGCTGAAAGCATTCTTTAGAAATGTTAGCCCATATTGATAGGATAGCATCTTGCAGTTGATGGAGATTTGTGGGATGCACATCCAGGGCACGAAACTCCCGTTCCACCACATCCCAAAGATGCTCTATTGGGTTGAGATCTGCTGACTGTGGGGGACATTTTAGTACAGTGAACTCATTGTCATGTTCAAGAAACCAATTTGAAATGATTCGAGCTTTGTGACATGGTGCATTATCCTGCTGGAAGTAGCCATCAGAGAATGGGTACATGGTGGTCATAAAGGGATGGACATGATCAGAAACAATGCTCAGGTAGGCAGTGACATTTAAACAATGCCCAATTGGCACTAAGGGGCCTAAAGTGTGCCAAGAAAACATCCCCCACACCATTACACCACCACCACCAGCCTGCACAGTGGCAACAAGGCATGATGGATCCATGTTCTCATTCTGTTTACGCCAAATTCTGCCATCTGAATGTCTCAACAGAAATCAAGACTCATCAGACCAGGCAACATTTTTCCAGTCTTCAACTGTCCAATTTTGGTGAGCTCGTGCAAATTGTAGCCACTTTTTCCTATTTGTAGTGGAGATGAGTGGTACCCAGTGGGGTCTTCTGCTGTTGTAGCCCATCCGCCTCAAGGTTGTGCGTGTTGTGGCTTCACAAATGCTTTGCTGCATACCTCGGTTGTAACGAGTGGTTATTTCAGTCAAAGTTGCTCTTCTATCAGCTTGAATCAGTTGCCCCATTCTCCTCTGACCTCTAGCATCAACAAGGCATTTTCGCCCACAGGACTGCCGCATACTGGATGTTTTTCCCTTTTCACACCATTCTTTGTAAACCCTAGAAATGGTTGTACATGAAAATCCCAGTAACTGAGCAGATTGTGAAATACTCAGACCGGCCCGTCTGGCACCAACGACCATGCCACGCTCATAATTGCTTAAATCACCTTTCTTTCCCATTCTGACATTCAGTTTGGAGTTCAGGAGATTGTCTTGACCAGGACCACACCCCTAAATACATTGAAGCAACTGCCATGTGATTGGTTGATTTAGATAATTGCATTAATGAGAAATTGAACAGGTGTTCCTAATAATCCTTTAGGTGAGTGTATATTAGTCTTTAGTTATTATAGTTAAAAAAAAAAAAACTATAATAAAATAGACAACTTTTATTTTAGCTAGTTGTAAAGGAATGTTCTAATTTTCATACATTCAAACAATACAAAATTTAAATAAAAATATTAAGTTAAATAATTTATTAGTTGAAACAAAATGTAACTAATAAAAATGACAAACACAAAATACAAAATCTTCAAAGTTAAAACAAAACTGCTAAATATAAAAATAAAAACATCCAAAATATTAATAAAAGCTATCATATTAATAATACTAAACTAACACGGGATCAAACCAAATGTGCTATTCCAGAGTGAAGGTGCTTGCTATAGGGAAAAAACAAGTTTTTCTGCCCTGACACTCGTGTGTCTGTTGCTGATCAACACGCAGTGTTGTTTAAAGGCAGAATTAAACAGAGCACAACGGTCTCAACTAGTTGAAAAACTGTCCATTTTTGTAATGCAAGAAAATTCAGTGAGATGTGACAGCACAGCCAAAGATCTGTTTTATTTAATGAATTTTTAATATGTGCCATTCATCAGCAATAACATGCAAATAATTGGCTTTTCAGTATCAGCCAGAATCAGTGCATCCTTATTATCTTCTAAATAAACTTAAGTGAAGTCTGTATGTTGAGTGATTCAGGTAGGATAACAGGACTGATACATTGCAAAGTATAGTTAATGTTTCGTCTTTGTGGACCATATGGCAGTAGGCATGGGTGTACTTTTTTTGTGAAGGGGCACTAGAGGCAGTTCAGGCTCACTTAATGAACTAGGCAAAAAATCACATTAACGGGGGAATATGATTTAGCATGAAAGAGGACTTGAATTCTGACCTAACAATTTCTTGAACTAAAATTGCAGTTGATCATGCCAGCCATTGATCATGCATTTTTGTTGAATGGAAAAGTGATGCTTTTATTCCACAGAGAAAAAAGGTAATACAAATTTGGAAAGACATGAGTTGAATAGATGATTTATGTAAGGAGCGACTTCATTTGAACAATATAGAGTGATGTTTGCAGCATTTTAGACGTACACTACCATTCAAAGTTTGGGGTCAGTAGTATTTTTATTGATAAAGTTAGACAGTGACATTGTATGCTGCTTCAGTTGTTGTGTTGATTCACATTGTTTCTGTTATTGTGCAGAGTGATCAGATGCATTTGAAATCATTGCAAAAAGCTTCATTGGCAGAATTGATTCCAATCATTGTGTTTGTGTTAGCAATGGTCACTTCCAAAAAAAGATGTGCAGCCATCATTGCTTTGCATCAAAATGGCTACACAATGCAAGGAAAATGCTGCAAAGAAGATACCAAACTAAAAGAACTATTCAAGAACTTCAATAAAAGAGGTTCAACAAAGAAGGCTTCAGGACGTCCCACAGTGTTCAGCAAGCGCCAGGACTGTCTCCTCCTCCTGAGGAGTCAACAGAATCGTGTCACCACCACCAGTGCAGAGCTGCTCAATATCGGCAGCAGGTGGATGTGAGCACATCTGCAGATTTTGCACACACAGTGAGGCCAAGAACAGCCTGGTGTCAAGAAGGGCAGCAAAAACATCAAGGACAAAATGAAATTCCGGACAGTAGAAAACTAGTTATTTTCTCTGAAGCAGGCAAGCAGCCCCCTTCTGAATGTATGGGACATCTGGAAAATTGATTGAAAATTGAGCGGTACCATGAGTCCTGTGTCGTGCCAACAGTGAAGCTTCCTGAGACCATCCATGCAGCGGGGCTGCTTTTTATCTAAGGGAATGGGCTCTCTCACATTTCTGCCCAAAAACACTGCAATGAAAAAAGAATGTCAAAACGTCCTGCAGAGCAACTTCTCCCAATGTTCCAGGAGCAATTTGGTGATCCGTGCATTTTCCAGCACGATAGAACACCATCTCACAGGGCAAGAGTGATAAGGAAGTGGCTTGGAGATCATTAAATAGAAATTTTGGATCCGTGGCCAGGCAGCTCCCCAGATCGTAATCCCATAAGGTGAGTGGACAATCCTCATTAGGCAAGTCCTCAAAAGGCGAGTGGACAAGCAGAATCCCACAAATTGTGATCAACCCCGAGCACAAAAATCAGTCAGGATTTAAGCCAGAAGCTGATCTCCAGCATGCCTGAGTGAATTGCAGAGGTTATGAAGAAGGGTCAAAACTGTAAATATTGAATCTTTGCATACGTTTTGGCCAATAAAAGCCTTTAAAACTTATGAAATGCATACGTGTTTTACAGTATACCATAGAAACGTGAAAAAATTATACTAAAGCAAACTTTCTGATACACCAAATTTGTCACTGATAAATCTTTTGGCCATGACTGTAGAATGATTTCTGATGGATCATGTGACACGTGGAGTAATGGCTTCTTTGGCATCACACAGTTATTGTAATAATATGTCACTACATTACATTTTTATCCAATAAATCCAGCCTTGGTGAACATCAGAGATTTATTTTTCAAGATTAAAAAATTCTTGCAAACCCTAAACTTTCAGATGGTCATGTGAACCTTTTATTTTTCCTTTTTTTAACCTATAATAACCGTGCATGTTCATTTTTCAAAGATGCCAATCATTTGTTTTTGGAAGTTGCATTTAATCTTAATTCGGGTGAATGGGCATGATGCTTCAGGCAGTATGTTTATTTCTGTCAGGTCGTGACTGTGTGTCTTATATGCCCTTTACTCTTCCAGATGGCTTTAGCTGAGCATGTGTCATTACAGGCTGTCAGAGCTCCAGTATATAAAGTTCCAGCCTCACCTATTGATCTGTGTGCCAAACGTTCTCCACACTTAGAATCAGAGCTGTGTGTGTGTGTGTGGCGTACACCGTTTTGTGTAAATGTATTTGCAGAGGTTCATAAATTACCTCTTTGCTCGTTCCCCTTCTCTGTTCCTCACATCTGCGTACCCAGGGCTGAAACGGATGAGAAAATCAGGGAACTGGAATGAGGGAATGAAAGTGTGCGGCAGAGAGACTGATGAAGGAGAGAGAGGGAGAATGAAATGGGTGTCAAGGGCAATGAAATGGAGAGGAACATTTTCTCCACCTCACCTAACCAGAAAGAAAAAAAAAAGAAAGAAAAAATAAAACAAGAGAGATGTTTACGGTCTGTTGTGAAAGATAAAACAAGCTTCTTTCATTTTTGTCTGCTTGATCTGGGGAGGTTTATGAGAGGTGAAGGGAGCTCAAGTAGCCGTCCAGTTCCTCAGGCTCTGCTGTCTTGATGCGGCCTGGCGTCTCCGGCCAGATGAGCCGTGAAAAACGTGGCGTAGACGATGCCATTTCCGAAGAGTCACACTACATGACTGTCAGGAGAAATGGAAGGAGAAATAAATGCGAAAAGTATTGTAGAATGATCTTGTGGCGCCCACTCAGAGATGGAGGAATGACATTTATATTTATATATATATATATATATATATATATATATATATATATATATATATATATATATATAAATCAAATTTTCACCAGCTGCTCTCATCCATTTAAATTTTATTTTTATCCCCTTCTGGCAAATCCTTACTTTCCTCCAAATTCAGCTCTTGCTGTCATCTTATTTTTCATCTCGCAGTCCCTGCGCTTTCGCTCCCTCTCCCTCTCTCTTTTGTCCTGTCTGCTTGCATTATGACACACACTTGTAGCATCTCTCTCTCTTTCTTATCCCTGTTTTTATATCTCTCTTTTTCTTGTCGGTCTCTTTCAGTCTTATTGCTCTTCTCAATCCCCCTCCCTCAACTGTTTGTGCCTTGAATGTTGTGCAGATGCAAGCATTAAACTTAAAGATGCCTCTCACAGTTTCTGTTACACATTTTCAATGTGATGATAGTCGCCCGCCGGGCACCAAATACAGTATCTGTCATCTCTCCCTCTTTTCTCTCTTTCTCACGCTGTGGTCCCCTCCTCTCCCTTTTTCGTATTTGATTATTTCCAGTCTCTTCGTTCCTGCTTTACCCACAATCTGCTTCTTGTGTCCATCCATCACGCTCTAAGCGGAGAGGAGAGGAGTATGAACGCACGCGGGAGGAGAGGAGAGAAAAGCGAGCGCGAGAGAGGGAAGACTGCACAGTGTCTCGCGAAGAGCAAGAGCGAACGAGTCCCCCTCTCTGCCTACCTCAGTTTGCGTTCTTAAATGTAAATGTGTAGCTCTGTACCGGCTCAGCTGTCTTTTGCTTGGATACGTCGCGAAGAGGACGGCCGCGTGATGATTTGGCTGGACTAGCGCGGGAAGCGCGCGACTGGGAGGAGATCGCGCTCACACACTCCGTCGACTTAGGATCAACGACAATATCGTCTCCGGCCCTCTCTCTCTCTCTCTCTCTCTCTCTCTCTCTCTCTCTCTCTCTCTCTCTCTCTCTCTCTCTCTCTCTCTCTCTCTCTCTTTCTCTCACACACACATGTACGGCTGGATGTTGTGTCGTTAGGCTGCACGTGAGGTGCTTAGAATTGCCATTGGATGTCCAGTGACCGTGTGTGTATGTGTGTGCACGTGCATGAATTTGTTTATAGGGGGATGGGACAGTTTTTAAGCTCTTGTGTAATATTCTTTTCAATTTCAGTTCAGTTAGCTTTATTGGCATGTCTGTAAGTAATACATAATTGCCAAACTCTTGGACATCTTTACTGTATTTTCTCTGGGTATTTTCAAAACATTTCTTAAACAAGTGGGAGAAAGTTAGAGAGAGCGAGACTGATGTAAAATAAGGAAATGGAGGAGGGATATTGTGTAGAGAGGGAGGATCCTGGGATTTGGAGGGGCTGAAGTGATGGAGTGGGTGGAGAGACAGACGGAGGGGAACCCTTGGGCAGCATCTTCCACTCCATTGCCACCCTCTCACACTGCATAACTGGAGCAAGATCCGTTCTTCCTTCAGTGCTCTGTGATGTGTGTGTGTGTGTATGATCTTTGGTCCAGCCTGATATTTATTTACAGGAGCACTCTGACTACTAGTGTTTAATGGACCCTGTCTTTGTCTCTGTGTATGTGTCGCTTTCTCTGATTGGACAGGAGACAGTTTGACTATGGTTTCAGGGGGTGTGTCTATCTTGATTCGTTTTTGAGCATATGTGTTAGTGTTGAAGTGATTCTTTGTTTTCTTTCTCCTTCCTTTCCTCCCATCCTTCTTTCTCTTTCTTTCCTTCCTTCTAATTCTTCATCTCTTTCACCGTCCTCTCTATTTTTCACTTTCATTTCTTCCTTTCCTATCTTTCTTTTTCTTTCTGTTTTTCTTCTTTTGTCTGTGTCTAAAACTGTTACAGTTTCTTTGGTCAGTAGGGTTTATGTTACATAAATACTTTCTCTCACTGGTGTCTACATTCAGTTTTGTGTTTTTCATAAAGCCTTACAGTGTCTTACCGTATTTCCACCACTTCAAGAAAGACACTGTATTTCATGATATATTATTGTTGTGTCTGTGAATCTCTAATGAAGTGAAATATAGCCAGAATCAGATGCCAGAAGGTGCCTGGGCTTAAGCTGACAATCACTATGTGCTGATCTACCCTCAGGTGTGTGCGTGTCAGCCATGGACCTGAAGGAGGGCTGTGGAAGTGAGGCCAGTCGTGAGACCGAGAGCGGAGGCATGGGAAGCCTGGGAGGCCCCTCGTCTTGGCAGTCCTTTGCCCACCGAAGCACCCTACATGGTTTACGCTTTATCTTCCCCTACTCTTCCTCTTCTTCCTCCCCTTACCGCTCAACTTCGCGCCGTCTGCTCTGGAGCATGGCGTTGCTGGCCAGCCTAGTCCTGCTGGCTCTGGAGAGTGCCGAACGGCTAGCATATTTCCTCTCCTACCCCCACGTCACCAGTGTGGATGCTGTGGTTTCTGGCAGCCTTGTCTTCCCCGCCGTCACCGTCTGTAATTTGAACGCCTACCGTTTCACGCGCCTCACGCAGAATGACCTCTACCATGCCGGGGAACTATTGGCCCTGCTGGACGTGCACCTGCAGATCCCCGAGCCGCACCTGGCCGAGCCCCATGTGCTGGCCTTTCTCACAGAGAAATCCAACTTCACTAACTACCGGCCAAAGGCCTTCAGCATGCGGGAGTTCACTGAAAGAGTGGGCCACGACCTGAAGGAGATGATGCTCTACTGCCGTTTCCAGGGCCAGGAGTGCAGCCACCAGGACTTCAAAACGGTGAGTCTCGCAATATGTTTCTTTCACAAGGTATTTCTTTTAAGGCTTAGTAGACTTGGAAGAAGTGTGTTTCGCTGCTGTGGACTAAAGCATTGCGGGCTCAGTGTTGTTAGCTCTAAAGATTATCCTTGTTGTCGAGCTGTTTCATAGGTTTGTAAAGAAATGATATTGATTCTTGCTGATGGTGTAGTTCTGGATGCTAAGCTGTGGTGTGAAGAGTTTTACTGCTCCATTAAGCTACTCTCCAACTCTGTGCGGCTGGAAAAGCTAGCTTTCATTCTGAAGGTGCAGCTGTTTTCACCTTGACTTGTGATTCTGCTCTTGTAATATTAATGTTATGTGATGGGGTGATTAATTATGTGTTGAATCCCTAAGATTGAGCGTGCCTCTTTCCAAAATACTCTTAGATATTTAATGAATTTCTCCTAAAATGATGTTTGTTTTTGAGTTTAAGACATTTGGCTCTGCCTCAAAACCTACTGTCGCTGTCTACCACCGAAACCACATCCTAACTAAAACATAAACTCATAAGACACTGATCAGTGACCTTCTTCACAGGCAGCAATTTGCATGTGAATAGTGGTCCTCATGTGAACCTCACGAGATTCACTGACGCTCACATCTCATCTCATTCTGTTGTTTACATGTAGCCTGCTAATGATTCCAGATTTAAAAAAAAATAATAATTGTATGTAGCTATTATCAGCATCTCCTTTGATCCTTCGGCCAAATTTTTTCGCTGAGCTCCTCTCAATGCATTTTTAGCCATAAAAGACACAAACAACACTGTCTCAAAGTATCTTTGAAAGCATTACTTGCTGATTACAAATTGAAGCATTCAGCAGCATGCCTGCGACAACAAGATATGGTCCAGAGACAGAGCCATTTGCTTTTACACATCAGGAATGTAAATGACTAATTGTTGCTCTAAATATTTCAAGAACACCAGGACACTCTAGAATATTCTCTGACTGGTAAACATGGTTTTAGTGGTTTAGTGGCATGGAGATGTAGATGCTGGCCGCAGCTGTGTGTGAAGAACACTGAGGGCTGAGATGATGAGGGTTGATAGCTGGTGTGATACTCAGTCGGAGTGCTGCTATTCTCCTCAGGGGATGAGGTCTGTTTATCCCCCCCTCAGTCGCTACACGTGTGCTCTCAGTGCTTTGAAACACACACAAGACCATTATAAACAAACTCGCGCACACACACTGCTTGCTTTCTGTTGCTTTGTGCTGTCTCTTCTTGTATTCATTGATGATTACAGTATGAATCAGTGTTTGCAGCAGACAGGCATTATAGTGTTCCAGCTTTTGTAACTCCTAGTTAAATAGTGCTGTTACAGTTAAAGTCCCCCTGTGGTGTAAATCCAGTTTTTAATGTTGTTTATATGTCTATGTGGTGTTTTTAATATGCTTTATATTATAATTATAAGACAAACCATGTGCAACACCATTGCTGAGTATGTTCTCCTTAAAACGGCAGTGAACCAAAGACGGTGTTTATGATGTCTACTTCAACATTGTACGTTTTAGGTCGACGCATATAGCAGAGATCGACTGGGCACACGACTGTTACTTATGTGACTTGCTTGACGTTAAAAAAGTTGCGAAAAACAACTCCTTGCAGTCGCGTGCTGTCTGCTGTCTGACACACACAGAAAGCGTGTGATCCCTTCAGTTCTGTTTCATGCCTTGTTACACACTCGAACTGTCAAATACACACACGGTTATGTCAAAATGGCTGTCTTGATGAGTATTCACGTAAACACAGTCGGTTACACTTTAAGTGAACGATATCAGTCGGGGGAAAGAAACCGAATGCATGTCAATAGGATCCGTGCATTAGGTCTTAAAGTGACAGCCTGCTGATACAGTAAGCCTGCTGATACAGTAAACCTGCCGATACAGTAAACCTGCTGATACAGTAAACCTGCTGATACAGTAAACCTGCTGCTGATACTGTAAACCTGCTGATACAGTAAACCATACAGTAAACCTGCCGATACAGTAAACCTACTGATACAGTAAACCTGCTGCTGATACAGTAAACCTGCTGATACAGTAAGCCTGCTGATACAGTAAACCTGCTGCTGATACTGTAAACCTGCTGATACAGTAAACCTGCTAATACAGTAAACCTGCTGATACAGTAAACCTGTGGATACTATAAACCTGCTAATAAAGTAAACCTTCTGATACAGTAAACCTGCTGATACAGTAAGCCTGCTGATATAGTAAACCTGCTGCTGATACAGTAAACCTGCTGATACAGTAAACCTGCTAATACAGTAAACCTGCTGATACAGTAAACCTGTGGATACTGTAAACCTGCTAATAAAGTAAACCTACTGATACAGTAAACCTGCCGATACAGTAAACCTACTGATACAGTAAACCTACTGATACAGTAAACCTGCTGCTGATACAGTAAACCTGCTGATACAGTAAACCTACTGATACAGTAAACCTGCTGATACAGTAAGCCTGCTGATATAGTAAACCTGCTGCTGATACAGTAAACCTGCTGATACAGTAAACCTGCTAATACAGTAAACCTGCTGATACAGTAAACCTGTGGATACTGTAAACCTGCTAATAAAGTAAACCTACTGATACAGTAAACCTGCCGATACAGTAAACCTACTGATACAGTAAACCTACTGATACAGTAAACCTGCTGCTGATACAGTAAACCTGCTGATACAGTAAACCTGCTGATACAGTAAACCTGCTAATAAAGTAAACCTACTGATACAGTAAACCTGCCGATACAGTAAACCTACTGATACAGTAAACCTACTGATACAGTAAACCTGCTGCTGATACAGTAAACCTACTGATACAGTAAACCTGCTGCTGATACAGTAAACTTGCTGATACAGTAAACCTGCTGATACAGTGATAACCTGCTGATACAGTAAACCTGCCGATACAGTAAACCTGCTGATACAGTAAACCTGCCGATACAGTAAACCTGCTGATACAGTAAACCTGCCGATAGAGTAAACCTGCCGATACAGTAAACCTGGTGCTGATACAGTAAACCTGCCGATACAGTAAACCTACTGATACAGTAAACCTACTGATACAGTAAACCTGCTAATACAGTAAACCTGCTGATACAGTAAACCTGCTGATACAGTAAACTTGCTGATACAGTAAACCTGCTGATACAGTGATAACCTGCTGATACAGTAAACCTGCCGATACAGTAAACCTGCTGATACAGTAAACCTGCCGATACAGTAAACCTGCTGATACAGTAAACCTGCTAATAAAGTAAACCTGCCGCTGTCTGTCAAACAACAAAAGAACAGGAGAAAATCACTCTGTGCTCTTGGCTGAATAACCTTTAGCTTTATTATGTATCAGTGTATATTTAATTCATGTGAAAATGAATGAGTTTGACTTCCTACTGTTTTTAGTTCTTATTTTTAATAACAAAGATAAATTAAAATAACAAAAATAATGGTCCACCCCTAGTTCAGGTGTCTTTGTTTACCTGGATGTTCTTGATGTTAAGTTTTAGGTTGATATAACTATATATTACCAAGTCAAGCAAAGAGTTTTTGGTATTTAAATACTGGCATTACATTTTATGTTTGTTTACATTGATGTTAAAATGATATTGTCAAATTTGTGACATAAACCTTTGCTAAAGCTCTGCTGGTCACTTTCAGAAGTTGTAGCGATGCTTTCTTTTTCCCAGAAAGAATGTGAAACACATAAATGGTATCATTCTCAGTTTTTAACTATTTTTTTTTACTATAATTTAAATAGATTTTACACACTTAAAGCAATATCGTATCGCATATCGAATATCGCATTATTTAACAAGGTATTGCATATTGAAATTTTCTTCAGTATCGCACAGCCCTACCGTTATGTGTTAGACATTGTAAAGAGTGATATCTCGTTTACTACAGTAACTTGAGAAAAATTTCACCAAGTGTATCTGAGCTGGTGTGAGTGAGTGGAGGCAGGGCTTATTTGTATATTCAGGGTATATTTGCAAATTCATTTGCGATATTTAGCAGTTTCTCATATAAAAACAGTGTGAAATTAATTTAAGGTGGAAGTATTCATTTGGATCAGATATTTTACTATAAATGCAACTAATGGTACATTTTAATTTACATGACTAAGTTGAAAATAACTGGTAATGAACCTCTGTATTTAACTTGATATTTCAGTAAAAAAAAGATGTAAAATGCCATGCAGGGACTTTCTGGCTGTGAATATTTGTGAATGTTTTTCTTTTTTCTTTTCGAACCGGTTAGTTGAAATGAACTGTCAGAACAAACCAATTTGCTAAAATGTATTGGACTTTCTGCTTAGGAGAGAGAGAAATTATTATGGGTCGGACAAAATATCGAAAGGACAATATATCGTGCAATATGAGAATCGATACGCTGGCACCAAATATCGATCTTTATTTAATTCTTGTGGTGCCATCATCCAATTAGTGTTGTCATGGAAGAGTGAATGTCACATGACATTTACAGCTCAGGTATTTGTTTCATACGATCACATGGCACCAGCTAAATAATGACCATTGAGAATGCATGCACTGTAAAAAAAAATTTTTATATGTACAAATAAATGTAAAAATGCTACAGTCAAAACCTGTTAATTCGTTAACTGTACATTATCATAACCATTGAAAACAAATAGTTAAACATTGCATGTCATTTTATTGTAAAACACTGTCAAAAGTTATGCAATAAAATCTGAGTTTCCATTTAATTTACAATACATTTTTTCTAAAAAACGGTAAAAGGACGTTCAACAAAGTCCCTGTGTGACACATCACAAGTGATTACATTTTTATATTAATATGATAATACAATATTTTTCCTTTCTTATTTTTGTTACCAGTAATGTACCTTAGAGTATTTTGTCACATTTTCTAATATTTGGTAAATGTTTATTGCATTATTTTACTGCCATGTGTTACCCTGATGGTGTTTTGTCTTTGTGTGTGTGACCCTGTGTATGAGTTTGCTATGTTTTATTGCAGAGGCCACTTGTAACGAACAATTCATTATGTGGCTTTCTGTTTTACTGGGGTGGTTGTCTGTGTATTTTAAGATAAAAATCACATTTTGATACGTCAAGTACCGGTAAATTGGTAAACTAACATTATTACAGTGGTTATATAAGTTGTGTTGTCAAGCTGTAAAGATTCATGCTTCTCTTTATGCATCTTCAGAGAGAGAAAGAGAGAGCAAACATATTATCACGAGTCAAATGTACATCCTGTCTATATTACTGAATTGCCCTTGCTGTCATGACCCTCTGTCCACCGCTGGCCATGTTATCACACACTGAGAGCCAGGACATCAAATGGCTGAGCATGCTGTTTTACTTTGAAGATAGCCTCCATTTTAAAGATAAGTGCTTCATGTGTAGGCAGCAGAATGCCAAAAGCAGGTGTGAGTCTGGTATGGCATGACCTGATGAAATTCTTCACACGCAGAGCCAACTGTGATCAGCATATTGTGTGTATTGTGTCTGTATGTTTCTAATGCCTTGCATGTGGGCTGATTCAGTGCTAATGTATGGTAGCACTAACACAAGGGTGATACCACAAGTGTGGAACAAGACATACGGTCTTCGTTTTAATTGTCTGCTTTCTTTGCACAAACATGGCCTGAGTGTGCTATCCCTTACAGAGGATGGAATCGAAATGAAGAAAATGACAGCCAATTATTTTACTTTACACTAGTAAAATTGCAATACTTCATATTTTCACTTGAGTTAAACTGTCAAGCTTTTATTTTGACAGAAAACTGCAGGGAAGACCTTTACATTTCTGAGACGATTCTCTTATTATTATTTTTATTTTTTACATACAATAATACAATTACATGTTAATGCTGATGATACCACATCTCATGTCATCTATTCATCTCTTCAGTTTTTTTTTTAACCTGGGACATATGCTCTAACATGTTTGCTTAGTGGTGATTATGTGCAGGTGACCCAAGTTTGACTCCCAAATTGCACCCTTTCCCACAGTCATCAACCTGTCATTTCCTGTCACTTCTACACTTTCCTGAAATTACAGGCAATACGAGAATAATTTCACTGTTGGGTAAAAGCCAAGGCACACTGTGCGACGTTAACTATCCTTTGTCACACTGTGTGATGCACTTCTGAGCGAATGACCAACGTTTACCAGTCCGTGTCTGTCCTGACATCCTCATTTACATGTGAAATTTAAATTACACTGTGCAAACCCAATCAATCTAATGCAATTTTGATTGAACAATTATAACTAGGGTAGTCCACCAATATAAAAATTCTGACCAATATAGATAAGCTGATAATTATTTACATTTTATGCCAATAAAACAAGTGAATTTAGGTATCAACCTTGTACAAAAATGTACAATTAAATATCCAATATCTGCATATAGATTCAAGATTCAAGAGTTTTATTTGTCACATGCACAGTTATATACAGAGTATACAATCGGCAGTGAAATGTAAACAGGTCTGCTCCATGGACAGTGCAAATTCACAGTTAAAAACACAAGGATTATATGGATGCATTACAAGCTCTAATATCATCCAGTAGCCAATATGGTAAAATGATTCATTTTGTTTGGTTTATTTCACCATCATCTACAGCCAGAATGGAGTTATACATTTGTCAGCTTCAAGTCTTTGAAAAGTTTATTCACATCCTGCAATGCTCTTCAGTTAAGAGCATGAGAGAGCACAGCCGCTGCTCTGTAATGCTGGTAAATATTTCCTAAATATTTTAGATTCTTCCTATGATTGTGTATTGATCACAACAATACTCTGTAATTATACCGTCTCGATTGTGTATTTCAGATGTGGTGAGTCACAATGCTTCCCTGTGGTGCTGTCTGTGATTTTTTGACTTGAGCGCAGCTCTGTGTCCTCTTGGCTCCTCTCTGCTGTGATTCATTTGTAGTGTGCTGATGCCATGAGTATTGAGTTTTAACTTACATCCTGCAATGACCCTGCTCCGGGGCTCTCAGTGCCGCATGATGCTGTCGTCGGTTGGGGAAAATGTGTTGTTTTCTTAAAGTGCTTTTTTTCGTATAGTGCCAACAGTTGTATTTAACACACTCCTTGGGTTGTAACAGCTGGCGGACTGCTCCATGATTTGACTTTTTTTGTAAAACAAGAGCAAGGGCTTACTGATGTCTCCACCTGCGTTTTATTCTGATCTTCTCAGATATTTGCTAAAGGCTTAGAAGCTTTACAAAAGCAAAACGGACTGGTGAAAATAGCCCAGTGAGGGAGCTCTTGTCTGGATTTAATGCTCGATTTTGGTCTAACGTTTTGTGTTCTCAGGAGCCACCTGCAAAGTTGACATCTTCCTGTTTGCTGCTTTGAAAAGCACTTTTAAAAGTGTGTCTTTTAATCTCTTCTTCCTCACTTCTTTCTTTTGTTCTGTACCTCTCTAAATCCTGTTTGGGACACAAAAACAACCATTTCTATCTTCAGCTGCATCATCTTGTTGTGCTCTTGCCAACCTTAGAACATCTAAATAATTTCAGATGGATGGGATAGATAATTGCGCTTTTAAAAATACTGCTTTATTTCAAACTGATTCGGCTCTTTCCACACCCTTAAAATGAACTGTACGTGTTTCAATCTGTCAAGCACTCTGGTAGAGCGGTGTTGCTAATTTCTACTTCTGGATAGCCCTCTTCCTACTCCAACACACCTAGCTGCCTCAATTATTTGGGTTAGTAGAGTGGGAACTAAACTTTTCTGGAGCAGGAATGTGTGGTGTGGTGGCACTATTGTTTTGAAAAATCTCAGAAATGTTGAGCCCTATATCTTAGGTAAATCATGACCATGCTCTATTAATTAATTCACTCATTTTAATATAGTTAAACTGTGGCCACAGTTTACTATGGATGCACCGATCATGGTCAATTCCGATTGCCGATTTATTACAAGCAAATTGGCCGATTCTGATACCGTCATGTGTCAGTAGACTGTAATTTTAAGATTTAGCAGAAGCAAAAACAGCATGGTCTGACTTAAGCTTTGTGAAATTATGCTATACATAAGACATGCCTGCACAAAACAAAAACAGCAGACGGACTGAATGAAAATGCAAATCCACTCTGACAGGTGGGGCTTATGGAACAGCAGGGACATAGCATTTCTTTGGTTACCTCTGTACAAGGTATGAGGAAAAGAAAAAGGCATCAAGACTTTTCTGAAGGGAAATTTCCTTTCAGAAGAACATTCATATAAACCCCCACCCCAATTCATTTAGTTTCTTCCAATATTTCAAACATTGTGGATAAAAAACGTCCAGTTGTCGATCATGTGTTTGGAGCAAAAAACGTCCAGTTTCGATTCATGGCTACCGGTGCGTCTACATTTTCCCCAAAACAAGGGAACAAATTAATAATTCATAAATTCGAATTCATGGGCACAATACTTTTTTTTGCATGTCATGTGCAGGGCTCCATAGATAAACGTCAATATAGGATTGTGAAATGTTTTTTGGGACCATGTAAATACCATGCTATGTATGCATGCCAATGGATATGGTAGTCATTTAGTTAGCTTGGTATATATGACAGTATTACATTAATATAATATCACTGTACATTTTTTGTAAGTGTAAACTAATAAACTTTTTACACCATACACACCATAAATGATAATGATATGTCGTGGCTACAGGATATTAATTTGTAGGGAATGTCATTTAACTTGTGGGAACGTGATAATAAGTTGTGGCCACGAGATCATTTTGTCGAGGTAACGACATAATTATGTTTATTACGTTGAGGGAACAATATCTGTTTCTCATGGCCATGAGTTGAATGTGTAAACAACCTGCGTCACCACAGCAACCTGGAATTATCAGAAATGGATAGACCTATAATAATAATATTTCTTTTTAATTAAGAAAAAGCTCAGAATTAAGAAATTATGTTAACTTTTTGTTAACGTATTGCATGCGATAGTGCCTAGACAGCATTCGAATGAAGTTTATCAATAAATGTTAAAAGAATATGCCGTGTGCATTTTAATCTATCCCGTCTTTTAAATCCATTCACTGATTGTTTATTTTTTATTTAATATTTGTTTTTATTATTATTATTGGATACATTTTGTATTCTCTATGTATTTGCTTTATTTTCCCTTTCATTTCCCATATCTCTACCTTTCTGTATATTATGTTACTTGAAGTATATTTTGTAAATACTGTAAATGCCCAATCATGTTTTTACTTTGTCACTGTATTTCTGTAGACTACACAAGAAGCCTATGTGACGATAAATGACCTTCTGTTTTCAGCCCGAGTTCGAAGTTCGAATAATTTGTTATTATAGGCTGTTAATAATAACTAATAACTAAATTATCTAATAGCTAATGTAATCTACCATATAACATATGTTTTGTAAATACTGTAAATGCCAGACAGTCATGCCAATAAAGCTTTGATTTATATGACTTTATTTCTGTAGGCGCACAGGAATTTCACTTTTATGGGAATTTAACTTATTTCATTTTATTGTTTAATAGGCATAATAATCATAACAATAATAATAATAATAATAAAAATAAAGACATGATCAGTGAATGGATGTCTGTAAGATGGGATGGCTACTTTTTTCTTGCAGGCCTATTTTATTTTATGTTCTTACGTATTTTATGATTTATTGATAATAAACTTAATTAGAAAATTGTCTATAACACCGCGCACAATATAATACAATATTTGAAAAATCATTTCTTAATTAAAAATAAATATTATTATAGGCCTGATCCATTTCATTTCTGATAATTCCGGGTTGCTATGGTCACGCAGGTGTATTTAACTAATGGCCACGAGAAATAGATGTCGTTCCCTCAACATCAAGAAGTCATGGCCACAAGAATAATATGTTGTTCCCTCAACGTATGGTCTCGAGGCCACCATTTATCACGTTCCCACAAATTAATATCTTGTTGTGACCATGACATATTATCATGTTCCCATGAGTTTATATGTCCATGGCAAAGACAAAACTAAGTAAACCGAGCATGTCCCCTCCCGGTCACCATAGTTATTAATTACTAGCACTAACAACAAAGTGCAGTAACGAGCAGCTTCACTACTAATATGACTAGTAAGTAGCTATCATAATAGCATCACTAATGTGTCATCTAAATAATAGAAATCCATGTGTATGAGACGATGAGAGAGGTTTTAGGGGGAAAGAAGCACTTTCACTCCATTGCTGCTCATGGAACATATTAAAGCAGTAGGGGGTATAAAGGAGCAAACAGCAGGAAGTTTAAATGTCAGAAAGAGAAATACTGTTAAGAAGCATAACATTTCTTGCGTTTTTGGTAAATGCTTGTCTGTGTAGTGTGTAAAGAGTAAAGAAGCGAGACGGTAGGTCCAGTGAAATCTCTGAATTTGTTATATTCTCTAAGGGTGCGTCTCAATCAGCTCCCTAGTTCAGTAGTCAGGGCACTGATCAGTGAGTCAGCCCATTGACTTATGTCCTGATCAGTGCCATGACTACTGAACTAGGGAGCTGATTGAGACGCATGCTAAATAATGTTACAGATGTGTTTCAGACATTCTTATGCCCTTGTAGCAGCAACATTGTAATGACAGTTTTATACATGCTAGTGTTTGTTTATTAGTGCTCTAATTGGGCTTTGCTGATCACACCTCTGCTGATTTGAAGATGAAGTGCCATTCAGGAATATCTTTACACACATTGTGTTCATCCAGCTGAGTTTAGCATTTCATCTGGTTGGCCTTTTAGAATAACAAGCACTTTGTCAAAATCTTAACTTGCTTGAATATCAGTCCCCCAAGGGCGAGGTAGACGGATCCAGCTGCGCTCTTTTTGTTTTCTAGATGATTCTTTGCTCTTAATCACCTCACAAAATAAGATTCACAGTCCTCACACATACCTTCCTTTAAAAGATAAGTGTGGTGTAAAGCACGCACAGAGCTATAGTCATGAAAAATGCATGCTTGCTTTACCTTGATCGCACTCTGTCGCACATAGTGCATCATATATTTTTTTTCACAATGTGTTTTTACTCAGCTCTATAAAACAGCATTATTGGTATGCTGCTGCGCTCAATACCACCTATTGCAATGCTCCTGAACATTTCACAGTGACAAATACAGATTTTTTACTGCTCCGTGAAGTATTATTTAGTGTAGGCTAGTAGTTAAAGGTCTAGGCTGTTATTAGGAATGAGAAATTTAACGATTGTTTTGCTCATATTTACAGCGAGTTCTTTTAGTGCCTTTCAGGCAGCTCAATTCATTTAGACAGTAGGAATTCTATGTTTATTTCAAGTTGGACATGACGAAAGTAGCAGGTCTGAGTTGGAAGTGAGTTGAACTTTGCTGGTTAAAGTCTAAAATCATACATGCATATTAGGTGTGGCACGGTACATGGAAAAAAAACCCCATCCGAACCGTTCGGAGCGTGTGCGTCGCACGGTTCGACGCATGCGCAATGTAGCCTCGTGCCCGTATGTTACCTCAGACAGTGGGTGTCCTTTTCGCGTGAAATAAGAGGTGTGTGTGGACATACAGTAAAAGTGGAGTGCTGCAGGTCACGTCACGTGTAGAAATGGCAAGTGGAAGGCTGCCCGGAGTTGGAGGATGCGCCAGCGTCGTATAACGCCGGCTTCACACCGTACGCGCAAGCAGTGCGTTAGCAGGGCAGAAGCAGTGCGTATGGAGAGCGGGAGCCGCGTGCGCCCGTTGTGCATTCACACTGGCAGCGTTTGTCTCACGCAGCCGAACCGCGGCTCGTGTATTGCAAATACAGACGAATATTGTCCATTCTGTCACATTTTCCGGTGTTCTCCTCCGACCCCTGTCTGTCTCGTTTGATTTTTGATGGGCAGCATATATCTGCGGCAAATGCGACCGTGTTCCCCTCTGTCCCAAACACACATGCATGTAACATGTTGTGTATAAGTAGTTCACATGATAATTGTAACATTAAAGTTAAGATATGCTTCTAGTTTTAATCATTTAAACAGGCCTTTGAAGTTTGGGCAAAAAGTTGCTCACGCTGAATTAAAGCCACAGTGCATTGTTCTGATCAATATTGAAACAGGAAACAACTTCTACATGATATAACAATTTTTTTTTTTTTTATACCGTATCCTAAACTGTGGATATTTAAGCTATATATCATATACTGAAATGAATTTCTGGAGTGTTAATGATTAAAAGGAAAAAAAACAAAAACAACAAGAACCGTACAACCGTGATCCTAAAACCATGATACGAACCGAACTGTGGTTTTTGTGAACCGTGCCACCCCTAATGCACATGGGTTCTGTCATGTTTCCCAAGACTATTCATTTCTTTGGACCCCACATTGTGCTCTCTTATTTTGAGATATGGATTCAGATTAGTTATTTATTTTTCAGGGAGCTAAATCTTGCTATACTTGTGTAATTGCCAGGTAAAATTGAATAGTCAATTCTTATATCAGAACACTGCGCTTAATTTGCGGGCAATAACATGTTCATGTGATGTGCTAAGAATAGCCTGCGGCTGAAAAAAGGATAGAGGTTGTCTTAATGTGTAGTTTATGTCTGTCTTCAGAGAGCCTTTTCACAGAGATGAGAAAAAGAGACTGATTGAAAAGAGCTGTAAGATTTTCCTTCTAATAAAAAGACAAGTGGACAGGCAATTCAGACTCTTACATTCATTCTGCTGGAATCAGACAAAGAAAGTGGAGAAAGGCAAGTAAAAGCCATTGAGAGAGCGTGTGTGGGGAAGAGGTGATGAAACTGGGTGGAAAAAAATATGTATGTGGTGGGCAGGTTTTCCTACAGAATGTAATTTTTGCATCAAGGGAGCCCCTGGCCTCCATAGCACCTAAAATGTTTAAATTCATAACCGATCACAACTAGGGTTGCAAGGAGCGGAAAGTTTCCAGAAACTTTCCACGGGAACTTTATCTAACTTTATCTTAAACTTAACGGGAATTTATGGGAATTAATTGGAAATTTGGGGAAATATATGTAAACTGTATCATATGCAAACATAAATATATACATGTTTAGTCATAAGCGGACATGTTATTTATTTATTTATAATTCTTTTTGCATGTTGATATATTTTCCAGTTAATTACTTCTAATTTAGTAAATATGTAAAATAAATATATTTTTATTGCATGTGTTATTTATTTCAGTGTCACATGATCCTTCACAAATCATTCTAATATTCTAATCATTCTAATAATATATGCTGATCTATTGGATTTAATGTTAATATTTTTGGACCTGTGATTTATTTTTTCAGGATTCATTTATGAATAAAAAGTTAAAAAGAACAGCATTTATTAGCAAAAAACAAAAAAAAAAAAAAACAAAAAATGCATCTAACAATATAAGTCTTCATTATCACTTATAAATATAAATTTCATTTATACATTTTAACACATCCTTGCTGAATACAAGTATTAATTACAAGTATATAAAAAAAGAAAGAACAAATGACTGACCCGAACTTTTGAAAGGAACTGTATAATGTTACATAGGATGTCTATTTTAAATAAATGCTGTTCTTTAACTATTTATTTATCAAAGAATCCTGAAAAGAGTATCACAGGGTATACAAAATATGATGCAGCACAACTGTTTCCAACACTGATAAATCAGCATATTGGAATGATTTCTGAAGGGTCATGTGACTCTGAAGATTGGAGTAATGATGCTGAAAATTCAGCTTTGATCACAAAAATACATGATATTTTAAAGTGTATTAAAATAGAAAAACATTATTTTAAATTGTAATTGTTTTTTTCTGTATTTTTGATCAAATGTGCATGTTATGAAGGAATGCACATTGCATGCAGAGGGTGTGGCCTCAAAAGCCCTGCATAAGTAGTGTGCTGCATGTATGTGATTGAGGAAGGTGCTGGGGAGAAATTCAACTGAAATTGCATTAAATCTGGTTGTTTTAACCTTCATTTATATAGCGCTTTTTACAACACAGATTGCTTCAAAGCAGCTTTACACTGATTAACCAAGATTATGCTGCAATAGTTTTTTTTTCCAACTACATTTAAGTTCCCTGTTATAGGCTAACCTGCAATTTTGCAAATTCCCTTTTTATTCCCGTTAATTCCCATGGAAAGTTTCCAGCCTCAAAAATTTCCGGAATTTTGCAACCCTTATCACAACTGAACAAAATATTACATTTAGGAATACTGTTTTTGTAATTTAAAGTTGTTGAGGTGTAATTTATAGTTTAATGTATTAATGATCTATTAAAATTAAATTAAATATCACTTTAATATATACCACAGCTGCATGTGTTTTTAACTACGTTATTTTGCATTATTCATATACCATTATAATATTTATTTAGTATTTTTAGTATTTTTATTTTAATTTTAAATTAGTTATTTTTTGCTTTATTTTGAAATATTTTTTTAGTAATTGTATTACTTTATATTACTTTCTTATTTAAATTAGTTGCCAAAATAACATTTCATATTTTCATTTTTAAGTTTGATATTTATTTTATTTCATCTCTATTTCAGTTACTGAATTTTATTTTTTAAATGGTTTTAGTTAAAGGTGCAGTAAGTGATTTCTGAGAAACACTGTTGATATTTGAATTCAACCCCAACAAACACACCCCTCCCTTCATTGCCCCACCCCCAAAATGCACCTCACAATGCAAGAGTTGATGTTTCTTTGAATGAAGCAAAATAATGCTTTGTGGAAAATAAAGTGAAGATGGCGAACGACAAGGAAGAACAAAAAATTAACAAACAGTACACAACAGCATGAGTTTGTTGTTAGTCGCCAACAGCACAGCAGCTCCAGACAAACAATCACACTCAAAACTGTTTCTGTAGCTAACATACAACAACAGCATATATTGGTTCTGTGAGACATAGCAAAACCAATATTACTCACGTATGGAGCAGAAACAACACAACCTTTGTGTCAGTTTTTCAGGTTTTTCAAGCTAAGGTCTCTCCAGCATTTCCAAAGCATTTCTAATATTAACGTGGGTCCTGAAGCTCTTGCCTGATCATAACCCTTCTTTTTCCAGTGATATTCCTCTGACATTTTCTCTTTTGTAATGTCTCTCAGCCATCTCCCTTTCTACAGTCTTTCTTCAAATCTCCCTCTTGCTCACTCTCTCTCCTCTACTGCTGATTGGCTACAAATGTGTTGTGGTGCCCGGTCCGATCCACTTGAACCTTTAACAGTAACAACAGCAAAACACATTATCATATGAACTGTAAGAAAGTAGTGATACTGGTTTAAATTTCATGAACATTTAGTACATATAAAACATTTCATGTTTCATTTCAAGTTGTACATGACTTGTGGTTTTGTGGAGTGAAGGATTTGTTAGAGTGATTGAAAATGGTAACGTATGAGTCTCTTGAATAATTCATTTAAAGAATCAGGGTATAAGATGTGTCCGGTTTGGGGACCACGTGATTTCGTTGCTGCTTTTTGCGGATGACGTTGTCGTGTTGGCCTCCTCAGACCAGGACCTTCAGCGTGCACTGGGACGGTTTGCAGCCGAGTGTGAAGCGGCTGGGATGAGAATCAGTACCTCCAAATCTGGCCATGGTTCTCAGTCGGAAAAGGGTGGCTTGCCCACTTCAGGTTGGTGGAGAGTTTTTGCCTCAGGTGGAGGAGTTCAGGTATCTTGGGGTCTTGTTCACGAGTGAGGGAAGGATGGAACGGGAGATTGACAGATGGATCGGTGCAGCTTCTGCAGTAATGCGGTCGATGTACCGGTCTGTCGTGGTGAAGAAGGAGCTGAGCTGTAAGGCGAAGCTCTCGATTTACCGGTCAATCTACGTTCCTACTCTCACCTATGGTCATGAGCTGTGGGTCATGACCGAAAGGACAAGATCCCGGATACAGGCGGCCGAAATGATCTTTCTTCGCAGGGTGGCTGGGCGCTCCCTTAGAGATGGGGTGAGAAGCTCGGTTACTCGGGAGGAGCTCAGAGTAGAGCCGTTGCTCCTCCACATCGAGAGGAGCCAGTTGAGGTGGCTCGGGCATCTATTTCGGATGCCTCCTGGACGCCTTCCCGGGGAGGTGTTCCGGGCATGTCCCACCGGGAGGAGGCCCCGGGGAAGACCTAGGACACGCTGGAGGGATTATGTCTCCTGGCTGGCCTGGGAACACCTCGGGGTTCCCTCGGAAGAGCTGGAGGAAGTGGCTAGGGACTGTTTAGACTGTTGCCCCCGTGACCCGGCCCCGGATAAGCGGAAGATAATGGATGGATGGATGGGCTTATAAGATTCATTTGTGAATCATGTGTATCGTGGAGTATGTCTGTTTTTGAGTGCAGCCAGCAACACAATGCAATAAATTAGTTTTCTTGTCATTATTTTGTGATACATGGTCTGTTTATCTCATTACATTGAATTTACTCCCACAACTTGGGTAAAATATTATTTCTTTTCTTTTGCTGTGGCTCAGATTCAGTAGCGGTGCAGAAAAGATCGGTAGAAGATGAAGAGTGTTCTACTGGAATGTAGATATATGTATGCTTACTATGTTGATGCACTGTGCACTATTGCCTGATGTGTTGCAGGATGGCCTGTTTTAAGTGGAAACGAGAGATCAATCTTTAGGGGAAGTTGCTTGCCTATTACTTTTCTCCAGCCTATCAAAGCAAGGAACTTCTGTGATGCAATTTCAGTATATGAGGCAATACAACGCAACAGTGACGCCCACTTTCTCAGCAGCCTTAGTTCTAGAAGTATTTTTCCCATTCATCTCCACAGGGATTAAAAAGAATCTTTCATTGAAGAGTTATGAATCAGATTTACCAGCTAAATATTATTGCAAAACTGGAAGAAAGACTGATACTTCTGAGGGAACTTCTTTTATGAGGGAGTGAACTAATATCCAAACCTCAATGGTGTTTTGCACTCAAAAATCATGTTTTTATTAATCATATGAGAGTCAATGTCACAGTGAAGAAGGCCTTTTCCATGTTAATAAAAACAGTAAATAAGTGCGAATCACCATTGAGGTTTTGATTCAAGTTATATAAATTCACACAAAAATAAGACAACACTGGAGACGGTTGTTGGAATGAACTTCTATCCCATGATGCATTGCAAAAATTATATAATTTAATCAGTTAATAGCAATGAACACTTTAAAACAACTGTAAGAATATAAACAATGGGCTATATTGCAAAATATTCAGATATATAAACATTTTTCGAGATATTCTAAAATTGAGATTATAGGGAAGATCGTCTACCATTTAGCGCTTCATGGGAGTGGAGGTCACAATTTCAATGGTAACAGGGACTTCTCTCATTTGTGGATCACTCTTCAGGATTCATTGGTTGTGTAATCACCCAAGTTGAAATCACCTTGACGGCTTGAGTGGCTTCATGGTAGGTCTGTTTTGAAAGGCTTATACATTATTGATAAAAATCTATTTCTCTCTGGTGAAAATGAATGATTTTATTTCTTCTGGAACCCGTCTGCTACACTCTATTAATGTATATTGGCACCTGCACTGGAATGTTTTCCAGAGAGTTCTGGAAAACACTGTTGCCCAGTATCAAAAACTTGTGTCTATTCTTGTAGTTAAAGAAAAACATGGCTTACCTGGAATCTAACTGAAAACTCCAAAGACAGGACAGAGAAAGGCACACTGTGTTTTTTTAATTTTTTTTATAGTCAGGACACAGCTGTCAAACAGGACACCACTGTCATAAACAGCCTGACTCTCTTTATTACAGTGTATCAAGTACAGATAAAGGGATGTAAATTAATATTACTTCAGCGCATTGTGTCTCCACCCAACCTAATGTATGCAGCTAAATACCTGACTTGACACATTTCAAGGACATACATCCGTGTCTGATGATCCAGAGGAACTAAAGAGACACAGTAACATCACAGTAACATCATAACAGTGTTGTATTATGTATGAGTGCATACTGTGACATTTGAATGACTTTTCAGTGGGATTTCAAGCACTCAAACCTCTGACTTTTTAATTTTTTGAGTGATTTTCAATCTCTGTGCTCAGGTGTCAAGACTTCCCACAACTCTTTTTCTCTCTCTCTTTTTTGAGGTCTCTCTCACTTCACCTTTAAAGGGAATATGTTATTGTCCGAGGCAGGGCTCTGCTCTTAAAGGATTAGTTCACTTCAAAATGAAAATTTCCTGATATTTTACTCACCCCCATCTCATCCAAGATGTTCATGTCTTTCTTTCTTCAGTCGAAAAGAAATTACGTTTTTTGAGGAAAACATTCAAGGATTTTTCTTCACATAATGGACTTCAATTGCAACCAACAGGTTGAAGGTCCAAATCAATGCAGTTTCAAAGCGCTTCGAACGGCTTCAGAGGCTCTTTGAGATCCCAGATGAGGAATAGGGTCTTATCTAGTGAAACCATCGGTCATTAAAAAAAAAAAAATTTTTAAATGAATGTAATTTTTAACCTAAATTGCCCATCTTGCACTGCGACCTGCCAGTGATTGCGCAATCACGTTGAAAACGTCACACTAGACGTAGGCGGAAGTACGGTGCCCCCGTGTTTACAAAGTGCACATGCAAAGACTAATACAAACACCCTTTAGCAAAAAAAAAAAAAAGGATGTCGGATGATTTTGAAGTTGGAGATGGAGTGTTTTTTGGTTAACGGCATTTGTATTCGTCCTCGCACGCTCGCTTGGGGTGGTACTTCCGCTTACATCTTGTGTGACATTGTCTTGATTGCGCAATCACTGGCATGTCGTGGAGCAGCGCAAGATGAGCATTTTTTAATTTCCGTTAGATAAGACCCTATTCCTCATCTGGGATCGCAAAGTTGGTTGCAATTGAAAACCAGTATGTGAAGAAATATCCTGTTTTCCTCAAAAAACGTAATTTCTTTTCGGCTGAAGAAAGAAAGACATGAACATTTTGGATGAGATGGGGGTGAGTAAAATATCAGGAAATTTTCATTTTGAAGTGAACTAATCTTTTAACTATGTCTGTGCCCTTAATCGTGTAAAGACTAACATATGAAATAACAGTCAGAAAAATCTACAACAGTTTATTGAACCTTTAGAGAGAGAACAAAAAATTTAAATATAAAAGAATTTGTGTTTTTTTGTTTTTTTTGTTTTTTGAGTAACATATATGATACATTAGGCTGTTTTGGCTGAGCATGAAATATGGAGCTCATAATTGTGATGGAAAAAAATAATATTGAATTTGAATTTTATTCAAAGGGCCAAACTCAAAAGTTGCTTCACTCCAGTGTTCATCTTAAAATATTACTCACAATATAAAAGTTATTCTTAAGTTTACTTCAAATTACTACAATTTTCACAGCTAAAATATCCAGATTCATAAAATGTATTTCTATATATATATATATATATATATATATATATATATATATATAGATATAGATATAGATATAGATATATATACACACACTCACCTAAAGGATTATTAGGAACACCTGTTCAATTTCTCATTAATGCAATTATCTAATCAACCAATCAGATGGCAGTTACTTCAATTCATTTAGGGGTGTGGTCCTGGTCAAGACAATCTCCTGAACTCCAAACTGAATGTCAGAATGGGAAAGAAAGGTGATTTAAGCAATTTTGAGCGTGGCATGGTTGTTGGTGCCAGATGGGCCGGTCTGAGTATTTCACAGTCTGCTCAGTTACTGGGATTTTCACGCACAACCATTTCTAGGGTTTACAAAGAATGGTGTGAAAAGGAAAAAAAATCCAGTATGCGGCAGTCCTGTGGGCGAAAATGCCTTGTTGATGCTAGAGGTCAGAGGAGAATGGGCCAACTGATTCAAGCTGATAGAAGAGCAACTTTGACTGAAATAACCACTCGTTACAACCGAGGTATGCAGCAAAGCATTTGTGAAGCCACAACACGCACAACCTTGAGGCGGATGGGCTACAACAGCAGAAGACACCACCGGGTACCACTCATCTCCACTACAAATAGGAAAAAGTGGCTACAATTTGCACGAGCTCACCAAAATTGGACAGTTAGTTGAAGACTGGAAAAATGTTGCCTGGTTGGATGAGTCTCGATTTCTGTTGAGACATTCAGATGGTAGAGTCAGAATTTGGCGTAAACAGAATGAGAACATGGATCCATCATGCCTTGTTACCACTGTGCAGGCTGGTGGTGGTGGTGTAACGGTGTGGGGGATGTTGTCTTGGCACACTTTAGGCCCCTTAGTGCCAATTGGGCACCGTTTAAATGCCACGGCCTACCTGAGCATTGTTTCTGACCATGTCCATCCCTTTATGACCACCATGTACCCATTCTCTGATGGCTACTTCCAACAGGATAATGCACCATGTCACAAAGCTCGAATCATTTCAAATTGGTTTCTTGAACATGACAATGAGTTCACTGTACTAAAATGGCCCCCACAGTCACCAGATCTCAACCCAATAGAGCATCTTTGGGATGTGGTGGAACGGGAGCTTCGTGCCCTGGATGTGCATCCCACAAATCTCCATCAACTGCAAGATGCTATCCTATCAATATGGGCCAACATTTCTAAAGAATGCTTTCAGCACCTTGTTGAGTCAATGCCACGTAGAATTAAGGCAGTTCTGAAGGCGAAAGGGGTCAAACGCAGTATTAGTATGGTGTTCCTAATAATCCTTTAGGTGAGTGTGTGTGTCTATATATATATATATATATATATATATATATATATATATATATATATATATATATATATATATATTTTATATTTATATTTGTTTGTCTCTTAGTATTATTATTTATAACAATCATATAATAATAATAATAATAATAATAATAATAATAATAATAATAATAATAATATGCATTTGTTATTTGTATAAATTAAATATGCTGAACACATTAATATTTATTCATAGTTATATTAATAATATTAATATTATTTTTCATTGCAGCCTACTTTCTGTCACACTGTTCTGTGTGTATTTTTGGCCCAATTTTTTTGTCTTTTTTTCTGTTGGAAAAACTAGATTTTACAATGAAACCATGGATCCCTGTGGACCTCTTCACACCAAATGCATTACTGTGCACTGCAGTAATGCAGATAGGATGTAGGTCTTTTTGTTGGTTCACGTTCTGATCAATCAATGAAATTTAAGATTTTTTACTTTGACATTAAAATTAGTGGCGAGAAAACTTGATGTGAATAGTTTTGGTAAGGTTTTTGGTTTGGTTTTGTTTGTATCATATTGTCAATGTATCATTTGGTCATTGTAAGTAATAGATATGAGACATTGTCATTGTAAGACATTATGATGTGGCATTAGCAGGTGGGATTTTCTGCTGTTGCCATTGTCATCAACCAATCTGATTGTAGTTCATGTTTAGCCTCAATTAGATTTTTGACACAACAAATGGTGGGAATCAAGACTAATCGTCAAGTGACATCAGTCCTGATGCAGCAGACTGAAGCCAGCACACATGGCTTAGGACACATACCAGGATCGTTTAAACCCTTGATTTTTCTGTGCCACTTGGCAGACACATTTCATCCTGAGCAGTGTCTTGATTGTGATCTATAACAGTTCAACCTTGCAGTTTGTAGCTTAGGACATTCATTAACTGTTAGTCTGCTTCTGTCCCTATGTAATCTATTGCTTGTCTAAGTTACACCAACAGTTAATCAATCACTAGCACCCTGTGTAATCTGTCAGTCATAAACCGGCTCACACAGAACCTGCAGATTGTTTTGCATTATCTGAGCTGGTTTTGTAAGAAAATCTGCAGAATGGATTTAACTATGGTAAAATGTGTTAAACTGAGCTGAGGGTACTACCCTGTCATTCATAGCTAAATACATGATCAAATTAGCCAAATTTTCTGATTCTGTGTGGGTCTGGTCATGAGGTCATATCTCACACCCGAGTCTCAAGTCAGACTTATCATTACCGTTTAGATTGGATGAGGTGTGTGTTTTTTTTACAAGGTGATCCCATAGCAGTCATAAGAGCACAGAACCAACAGCTGTGTCTAAGTATCTTAAGGATCAGCCATTTAATTTTTTTTTAAACTTCAGAGACATTAAACAGAATGTCATATCACTGTGTGCGCCTGTGTGTATCTGACATATTGAAACAGAGAGCATTAATCTGTGTGTGTGTGTGTGTGTGTGTGTGTGTGCGTGCGTGCGTGCGTGCGTGCATGTGTTTATGAGATAAGATAGACAGAGAGGGGGAGAGTATTAATCTGTTTGTGTGTAGAGCAGGTAAACAGACCAGCTGTGAGATGAGCGAGATGCTTTTCATACAGAGGCTTGATCCTCTGTTTATGTGGACGTGAGAAGAGTAGCAAGAGAACAGACTGCATCAGTTTGCCACTCTGAACGTTACATCAGAAACACGGCACTGTGCACCTGTGTTTTTAGGGGTGCACTACCTGGCTGAGCCATGACCAAAGAAAAAGAAATATGTCTTAACAACTAAGAAGCTAAGGATCTGTAGTGGTAGCATGCAAGGAGGCCAAAGCTATTTAAATGTGTATGTGTGTGTACATGACTGCATGATTGCATTTATCTAATAAACATTTCAATAAACCAGCTGGTCTTGAAATGCTCATCATGTAGAGTGGTGGTCAAAATTATTAGAACACTTGACATCTGGGAGTCATCTTATTTGGCCTGTGAGGATAATGACCCGAAACATTCTTCTAACTTTTGCTAGAACTACCTGCGATGGAAGGAATTTGCTGGAACACTGAAAATTATGGACTGACCCCCTCAAAGTTTGGACCTCAGCCCCGTCATTTGGGGCGAGTTGGAAAATAAACTGGACAGATCTATTGTACATTCAAAGGAAAGCCTTTGGCTCCAGTCGCAGAAGGCGTGGGATAACATTAGTGTTGAAGTTCTCAGAGGAAATATATTGACACTATGCCAGCGAGATGAGCTGCTGTAACTGATGCAAAAGGTGGACATACCAAATATTAAAGTTAAAAGTGAATAAAAACAGTACGACTCACTTCATCTGATATTTGATGGTCGGAGCAACCATCTGCATGTTTCATGAACATTATGAAATCAGGTTTTGGAGGCAAAAAAAGGTCAATATTTACAGATCTGTCAGGTGTTCTAATAATTTTGGCCACCACTGTATTGATTTTGTGTTCCACTATATAAAAAAAACCTAAGTTTGGAGCAACATGAGAGTGGTTAAACCTTCATTTTCAGTTAAAAGAAGATGATAATGATCTATGGAAGGTGCGACTGGATTGGAGTGTGTGAATCAGTGATTTCCGGCAAAGTGGTTTAGCCAAAAACGTACCCAAATGCTGGTTCCCTTTCAGTCAGTCACGTTCAACGTTATGTCTGAACTGAACTGACAAATTGAGATCCCAATTCGTCAGTTCAATTCAGACGTAACGTCTCCATTCCCTCCTTCAGGGAACAAGGGTTACATAAGTAACTGTAAGTAACATTTATAACATTAATAAGTAAAAATCTGGGGTGTTGGTTTTGTGTTACCCAGCCATTGGGTTAATGACTCAAATGTGTTACACTTTACGTTAAATGTTTATTTTCAAAATATTTGTCACATAAATTTAAATGCATGTAATATTGTATTAATGAATAAAAACAAAAATAAAAATGTAAAAATTTGCTGAAAACTATATTCATCCAAAATAATATGTATCATGTAAACACAGTGGTTGTATAGTGTATTTTAGTTTTAGTTAATCTGAAAATATTAACCTAAAATAGAACTAGCATAAATCAACTGACGTGAAATAACATTAGTGGAGCAAACAATGGTAAAATGTAATTTAAAAAAAGTTTTTCTTCAGTCATTATTTTATCCACAAGTGTATACAAACCTTATAGTTATTCAGGAAGATCACCTCAGGAAGTTTGCCTCTCAGGACAAGAGAAAAATTACCATTACCGATCCAGTCTAATCCAGTTTGGTAAAGCAGCAATTTGTTACTGTAGTTTGTGAAGAGATGCATCATTTCTACTCTCAGAGAAACTTAAATGCAAAACTACACTACACCAAGTAACCCAACAAAATGACCCAGCAGGCAGAACCCAGACGTCTGTGCATAAATCAACCCATTACTCTAATGAACCTTTTTATTTATTTCTTAATTGTTATTATGTTTATTAGTTTTTTCAAATTTCAGGATCCACTTGGCTCAAAAATCTGAGGGGGCAAAGTTTGAATGGGCATAATTCTTTTTATCAGAAAAGGTGTGGGTGCTTTACCGGGAGACTGGAATGCAATCTACAGTCCACTTTTTTTTCCCCTTTTTGTACAAATCTGACAGTTTCTTTACTCCTCCCTCTCCTTTGCTTCAGTTTCTTCATTCTTCATCCTCTCCCGCTGAGCTGTGTTTGAGGCATTAACACAGAGCGTGGTGCTCAGGACACTTCAGTGAGGCCGGAACAGGAGGACTGCAGAATCCCTCAGTTCGTAGATCAATAATCCACTGAGGTTTGAGAGACACTCCACAGCCTTTCCTTTAATGCATCACCATTTATTAGGGCTTCTGTTAGAACTCTTCACACAACAAAGTTTCAGTTCCTTTGGCTGTTTGTTTTCAAACTATTCTTTGAATAGTTATCTTTGAAGGTTGGGAAAAAAAAGCCTGCTGTGGTGTTTTGTTATCTCTGGAATGTTCCTTTAAATGGAGGCACCTGTGGAATATATAAGCAGGACATTGTTTGTGCAGAATAAGGCAGTTGATTGTTTTTTCAAGTAAAAAAAAAAAAAAAAAGACAGAACAAGAACAATTTGGCAAAAGTTGAGAGAACAATAGATATGTTTACATGTAGTTTCAGATTCTGAAATGTATATAGACGTTAAACATTTTGATCTACAAACATGTTAGAAGAGTGTTTCTTTAATATTTAGTATATAATCATTCTCCTCCACTGGCCAGTTCATAAGACGTAATTACACATGTTCGTTAGACATATGTAAACATACTAATCATAGCACTGCGCACATGCACAGATATTTTTGAATACGCTTGAGAAAGCAGTCCGATGTGGACGAGGCGTTTACAACTGTCACCATTCTATTTAGTTTTGTTCATGGATTTTCAGTTTGTTTTCATTTGTCACGTGTTTCTTTGTTCTGACTCCCACCATTCGTCTGTCTCCATAGTTACTATCATTATTAGTTCATATGTGTCAGCTGTGTGTTAATTATCACCCTTGTTTGTCTTGCTACTTAAGTTGTTCCTTCCCCTGCACTCCTTGTCCGGTCACCGTTATGTTTAGATGTGTTGTGCTAATTCCTGTCTGGCTGCTGTTTTGATTATCTGTTAATAAAATACATTTGGAACTGTATCCGCCTGTCTTTGTCTTCCTGCCTGCACGCACCCGTGACAACAAATTAAGCCCGGGATACACTGCACGATTTTCGGCTGTCCCAGACGAAAGATTGCCACCGTGATCGTGGCTCCTAAACGTTGGTCCTATGTCGTACAGTGAAAGAGGTTCAAAGACGGCCGTTGTCACGGTCTTGCAACCAAAGATAGCCTATGACAATTTGTCTGACAGTGTCAGAAATTCAGCATGATCACTACAGAGTGTGTTTGTTTGCTGCTACGACCTACGTCCACTGACCAGCCAATAAAAATGTGACATGAAATCAACGCGACATGATGCTAAAACTTAATGCTTATCTCAAGCTCTTTTTCCTTCCTCTTTTGGCACGTCCTCTTTTTTTCAGCACACATAAAAACTACAACAGCCGAAGTGTGATTAATCCTTGGTCTTTTTGTTTAACCCCATGCGCATGCTGATGACGTTTTATTCCTCTATAGAAACGTGCATCATAGCCTATGAGTCAATAGATGTCATCATCGTAAAGTCTACATGCATTTCGTACCCAAGTTTAATAGACCCATGTCGCATAGTGTGATCTGTAATGATCTTATAGGATTGGTAAAATCGTGCAGTGCAGCTTAAGGCTGTTTCATCCAACTGAGACTTGGCTAACTGCTAGTTGGTCAGACTAGTTTGTAAGACACAACAACATGTACTTAGTGATTAAAACAAAATAGTGCTTCATATACATTTTGTTAAAAACCAAAAAACTTTCTCTCAGATTTCTCAGGCCACATAGAACACTCTAGTGGCTCCCTGGGGGTCCTTTGACATCAGTTCGAAAACCCCTAGACAAGACAACCTTGATGTGTCTTTGTTCTGCATTTTTAAGGTGCTCTGTCAAATTATGTTAAAAATTTAATTCTGTTTCATTCAATTGATTTCTGTCTAACTGTTTGAAAGGAAGAGTATCCACTGTGCCTTCTCAAAGTGAGCTGTGTCGTGTTGAAACAAATTGCACGGTCGTTGAATTTGACACTGTAACCAACCACAAAATTGAAAATGAGACCACATTTGGCATGTTTTGCTGAATTGGGATCAGTGTGAAATGTTTCAACAAAAGGTCAAGTCATGCAATTATTGTGTTTTCATGATCGATCATCGCCGTTGCTTCTGAGTTCTCGCATCCTCACGCCCATCTCTAATTCCCAGTGATTCCTGATGAGTGGATGCTGGCACACTTGGCCTGGATTCTCATCTCATTCATTATTCAGCAGACGCTGTGGCACACAGGGACAGAATCTGGATTAAGGCTGTGCCCCAAAAATATCTCACAGCAACATATGCATTCTTCACATCAGAGGCCCAGACCACCGTAACACAACACAAGAATCATAGTCACGGGCTGGATCCTCTGTGTGAATCGGTGGCAGTTCAGACTTTGGGATTTGAATACCAAAAACATGTACATTTTGGCCTTGTGCCTCAGTGAAGATTGAGGTTATCTGTATTATATGCATGGCAATGTGTCACGTCGAGCAATTAGAGTATACAGACATGCTTGTCATCCTAAACCCATTAAGATAGCAGGTGTTTAATGAAAATGAGAAAGGACTGTTTTAAGATAATCCCCATAATAATCTCAGATAATAATTAAGCTGTACAGTTCTATAAAAAAGCTCATACCATTGTGATAACCAGCCTTGAGACTGACTCCATCTATTGCTTGGTTTATAAATCGTCTCTTCTCAAATTGTCTTTCTGCGTTCCTTATAGAAAATCATATATGTGACCCTGGACCACAAAACCAGCCGTAAGGGTCCATTTTTTGTTGTTGTTGAGATTTATACATCGTATGAAACCTGAATAAGCTTTCCATTGATGTGTGGTTTGTTAGGATAGGACAACTATTTGAAAGAGTGTGCAAAAAAATCTAAATATATCTATATATCTATAATAATATCATTATTATTTTTTGTTGTTGTGTACATTCAGGAGCTGTATTAAGCAGTACATAAAGTATTGAATGAAAAGTGTTTCTGTTCATGAAAACGTCTAAAATGTCAATGTATTTGACAAAAATTGATTGTAATCCACTTCATCATCTGTGATAAAGTACTTAAACACCGCATGAGCATCACTATTAGGTGCAGAAACTACCCTACTTGACTTCTCCATTTTTAAACTCTTCCCCGACTGCAAGCGGCAAATCTTTCCGATCGGTTAAATCCAGTCGAGTACATGTCTGATGAAAAGGACCACAAGGTACCACCAAAAAGCTTGCCTTAGCCAATCACAAAGCATTCAATGTGTCCGCTGTTTTCAGGGGGATCTAATGCTATTTCATGTATTCTGACTTGTTTGCACTGTTAAAGAGTTGGATTCGTATCTGTCTTTTATAAATATGATAAAACTAAAGACTCTTCGGAGATATGAAGGATGCCATACTACTCTATAGGTACTCAAGATTAACATGAGTTATGTACCCTTTAATAATATTCATTATTCATTAGGGGCAGTTGTGGCCTAATGGTTAGAGACTTGTAACCCGAAGGTTGCAGATTCGATTCTCAGTACCTTCAGTAAATGACCGAGGTACCCTTGAGCAAAGCACGTAACCCCCAGTCGATCTCCGGGCACTGCAGTGAATGCCTGTTTCAGATGATGGCTTGATATTCTGAAGTGTTTCCAGACACTGGCGGGACCTTGATATCGCAGCTCAACTTCTCACTCACTACTGCACAGACTCAAGACCCATATTTGAACACTGGTGGCTTCAGTTACTTTAATGGAAGAGAGTGAAGGCGCGTCATCCATATTTTTTTTACATTCAATGCATTCAGCCAACGGTTCGTGGGCATGATGTCTGAGGCTGAGACTAAATGCAGAGGACGAAGTATGGTATGGTTACTATACTTGACTTTCACGTCACTTTCATTTTATTAGTAGTATTATTATTTTATTTCTATCTGAAGCTTTTAGACGGCCTGACACTACTTTTTACAGCAATGCACAGTGTGCTATATTGTTCACTTCATAGCTATAATCTCAATTAATTCATTCTCCTCAGACTTTCTCCTTAGAACGACTTTTCCCTGCCCAAGGTTTTGCAGAGTTCAGCATGAATTCTAGCCACACAATGTTTACCACCACACTCAGTGACCCACATACACATACTTACACAGCTAAAGATTTGAAAAAAGAGCAGCAGTAGCAGATATTTGGCTGCAGGAAAGCAGAGAGGGGCTGCGAGGTGTTTGGCAAGCTATTATGATGCTTAGATGTGAAATTGAGTTTGCCATCTGGGAGCAGTTCTCGTGGCCCACATGGAATATCATTGTCAGCTTTTTTTCTCTTGCCTTATGATTGTGTAAAACTTTTGAAATATGTAATACTCTAGTCTTACAGTAAAGTAGGACACACGAGGAGCATATGCACACAAAGGATACACATATGTGATGTAAACTGAAGTCTGAAGCTGTGCATTGTTATGAACAAGAGAGAATAAAGAAAACAAGACAAAGTGAAAAGTTTACTTTCTATTTACAGCATTAAAATCTGCACTTTGGAATTGCATTCTATCTAATAGGAACATTTCGTGCAAACTGTAAAACTGACAATGAAAAAGAATCGTTCTGTTAATACTGTAAGTATTAACTGCAAAACAAATCATATTAATTTGCAAGTGTGTATTCAGATACGGGGTGCATTGTTACACAGGCTTATCTGGGTTTAAACCAAGGCGATATAAGCACAATATAAGATATAAGACTTGCACTCCACTTCTCACTTATCCATGGCTGTTTCATGGGATCATGGCTGATTTCAGTTCCACTCAACCTTCCTATTGAAAATGAAATGTGACCTAGCGTGTAACATTCTCTGAACAGCTCTCTGTGCTTTACTTTTCTGCCCCCTCTCACTTTTACTGCTATTCATCTGCACCTTAGAAATAGGATACGCTTTCTCTTCACCTGCTAAAACCTGAATGTGCATTGACTCCCAATATATATATCACACAGGTAGTTTCAATTATACTTAAAAAAAACAACAACAACAACAACTCTGAACCGTACAGTGACGCCATTAATAATTTTTGTTTATAGTTTTATTTGAGTGTGTACACTACTGTTCAAGGTAACGCTTGATTTTAATGGTCCACTTTATGTCATCTAGCAGTCATTACAGTATTAGTAGACTATCTGCTTAATATCTGCTAACTCTTTATTGTGATGCTCCTCCAACAGACATTTACATTAACATTTATGCATTTGGCAGACACTTTTATCCAATGCAACTTACATTGCATTCAAGGTACACATTTTTACATTTTGTCAGTTCATGCTTTCCCTGGGTATCGAACCCATGACCTTGGCATTGCTAGCGCCACGCTCTTATTGTTTGAGCTACAGGAAAGCCAGATATTCTACTGTTAAATATAAAAATATTTAAAAAATCTTACCAACCCCAACATTTTGAGCAGTCTTGTGTGTATGTAGACAGTAGGTGTGTGCATAGTCTACAGAATTAAGATGTGGTGTTAGTCTTAATGTGGACCTGTAGAAAAAAAAAAAAAAAAAAGAAGAAAAATTATGGGGAAGTAAAACATTGTTCTTATATTTTTTTACTCTAATCTGAGACTCCCAATAATAAATAATGAATGAGTTGAAAATAGATGTTGAAAAGATGTTTTTTTTTTTTCTTTTCTTTCTAATCTTCACTGAAGGACATGCAAATTATAAGCTGCATGTGATTGGGAGATGCACATGAGAAAAGTCATAAATTTTTATGCTATATATTACATTTTTTGGCTCTAAAATTCTGGTAACATTTATTGAAATTTCATAAAACTTTCACAGGCAAAAAAGGTCGATTGTCTATTGTCAAATATGTAGTGATTTCAAACCAAGCAGCTTTCTGTTGGTCAGTGCAGTGAATACATAACCAACCTGTCCCTGAACCTATTGCGAAATATGATTTTGACAGTGCTAAATGAAATACAGTCCTTATCCTTAACTTGACTCATTGCGATTGCCAGCAAATGCAGGGCAATATTTCATTTGTACAAATACTACAACTGCTATTACAAACTGCAGATTTTTTTATTACTGTGTTCAAATTGTCTATATTACACCTTTTCCTGACTGGTTTATGCAACTAATGTGCAGAAAAATAAGACTTTGGAATGGGTTGCATCAGTAAAAAGTTTTTTTTATTTAATTTTTTATGTTTTTTATGTTTTTATGCACAATCAAATTACCCCATGAAATAACTTTTTTTTTTTTTTTTTATATTTGTCCAGTCATATTTCTGTGGCCTTTTGTTATTGTTACAGCAGAAAATATTTTTTTGTTCTATTTGTTTTATCTAATTTCATATCTCATATTTTTTCCCCTTTAAAGGACAACTTCAGTAAGAAGCTGCACAGCTTACCCCACATGCACCATATGAGAAGCACAGTCAGTGACACTCTTCAAATATTCATCACACATTCATTGAAGAGATCTGACAAAGATCTAAAGATTTACTGTAATTTACTGTGAAATGAGTTGGATGACCTCCCAGGAGAGAGCAGACTGTTTATTACAGTGAGAGAAAGAGAAGTATTGAGCAGCTAAAGATTAGTCCCATCTGAATATTTGTTTACAGGTGAAGCCAATTGAACACCCATGACAATTTTTTTTCAAATCCTCTCTTATTTGCATTCTGTGTTTTTTCCTACACCTTTGTGGAGATATGTCATCTCCACACCTGTGCCTTATTAGTTTTCGCCTTTCTCGCTCACCCTCTTTCATCTTGTGGTAATGTAATGATTTTAGATAACACTTCGGAACTTATTTGGACAGGCCTATACCTCCAAAATGACTTTCCATGCTGATAGGTCGAGGCTGACGTTTGCAGGGAAATACGTGACCTGATCTCAGTTCATCAGACTCGGCTGAGAAAGCGAGGCATCAGTCGCTCCTTCTAGATTGATTGAAAGTGGCCACTTCAGAGGTGCCAAGGCGTAAAGATTTGGTCTTCTAGTCTGATTAACTGCTTTTCCAGTGTAATTTGCATAAGCAGGGACCACTGCAGAGTCTGGAGCAATAGTGGGTTCTTTGTTTTTTTTTTTTTGAGGAATCTGTCAGTGGCATTGACACACTTACCCATTCCGGTGCAATGACTTCTTTTGCAAACCCAGACAGCGACTCCATCAAGGGGCCCCATTTAGAGCTGCTAATGTAATCAAATTCATCCAATGACAATGCCTGCAAACATTTCACTAGGCACATGCATATGAATGAACATTATGCAAAGAGAGCACTTGAGGCCAGCTGTTGAAAAATGGGATGTTTTCTTCCTTAAAAAAAACACTGTCCTCATCTCTTGTCTTTTCTTTTGTTGAGTATCTGTGAGAGACAAATGTAAATACACGTAGCTTGAAGTAAAGTCTGATCTCCTCTTGTGGTTTTTACAAAGCTGAGTGATATCGTATTCTTTTTGATATATATTACGTTCTCAGCCCTCACCTCATTAAGTGTCAACTCATCCTACCATCATCCCACAATCCTCAGTGATTTTCTGTTCTTGTCTGGTTTAGATTCCTGCATCTCCTACCCAGGGCGAATCTCTGGCTGAGTGGTTTTGGCTGCTTGCCATTTGTTGTTTGATGAAAGTCTCTCCTCACTGTAGGATGGGCTTCAGACACTGTGAACTAACCAAACAGGAAACAAGTTGTTTACTCACCAACACCCCCTCAGGAGCATTAATTATGAGCATAGGTGATGAGACATGGAGCTCGCCTGCTGGGATGCTTGGCTGTGCCGCCTGTTGCGTTGGCTGTGTTCAGGGCCGGAATCATTGATCTTCAATAGTTAATCATGACTTTAGGCTTGTACACTATATTGCCAAAAGTTTTGGGATGCCTGCCTTTACATGCACATGAACTTTAATGACATCCCATTCGTAATCCATAGGGTTTAATATGGAGTTGACCCACCCTTTGCAGCTATAACAGCTTCAACTCTTCTGGGAAGGCTTTCCACAAGGTTTAGGAGTGTGTTTATGGGAATTTGTGATAATTCTTCTAGAAGCGCATTTGTGAGGTCAGGCACTGATGGGGACCCAAACTGTAAGCAAAACCCCAGATACTGAACCCCAGGCTCACTATCGGACCACCATCATATATTAAACTTGCCTGATCATTCATAGAATAATATTGATTATTATTACAATACGAACTAAGTGAAATAAGTAGTACACATGAATGATCAAAATGCCTGCAGAATTCCAAATCTGTCCCCTGTGGGCAGCTGACTCCCAAAAGTTTTTGATATTTTTCATATTCTAATACAGTTCAAATTATTTTTATGGGCATTTTTACCTTTTATAATTAGATTTTTTTAAACCTAAATTGTTTGCCTGCATTATCTTTTGTGTCGATTTCATAATTTAATCAAATTTAATTATAATAGTAAGACACAATAGGGCTGTTAACAATCAAATAAATGGAGAGGAAGCACAGAAGCTGCATCTGAAGTGGCATTTAGACTGTTTAATGAGCACAGAGGTGACAAATGAATAATCTGCAGTTACAAATGCATAAATAATGTTTAGATTTTTTAAACATAAAATGTTGACTATTGATATTTGAAATGATTTGAAACGTGAAAAGATTAAAATGTGAATTTAAAACCGCCAGTAGGTGGCAGCAAGTTCACCGTTGATGAGTGAGTCATTGAGATTCAACCGATTCATTCAAATGGCTGATTAATTCAGGAATGACTGTCTAGTATAGATGTGAACCTGTTTAAAACTAAGACTTTGTTTAAACCTTTGAAAGTACGATCATCGCACTGCAACATTCAAATCTGCGTTAGCACTGTCGCTGATCCGCGTGGAGCAGATGTCATGTAAATGTACAGCATGAAGCAGCTTCACAAACAAACAATCTTTTCAACCACACATTATTGTTATTTATGTATTACAAACATTTAAAAAAACAGGGGATTAAAGTGTGCTGGGATAAAATGTTATAGTTTGGGTATTGATCAGAATAATCTATTGGATCTATTAGACTGTGGCTGTCATAAGCTGTCAATGCGGCTTTGCTGAGCTCAACGGCTCTGGCTGAGCTGTAATATAAGCGGAACGCTTTTGGCTATTTTAAAAAAGGGGAGGGGCTGCTGTATATACCGACCTGTCTTCCTGTTTCAGTGGAAATTACAAATATGATATGATAGAATATTTTTGTGTGTTAAGAATTGTCATGGCCATTCAAACGTGTGTTTTTGAAATGCGAGTTTGAAGCGTAGTGAATTTTGAGTGCAACAACAACAACAAAAGTTTGTCCAAAACACCGTGGCAGAAATCAGCCATTCACATGTCTAAATTTGGTCAATCCAAATTGAACCTCCTTCTGCAGATGATTTGCTTTATACCAGAAAATTATTTTGCTTGACACCGATTCTTCCTCACAGATAATACACAAGAAATGATCAATTTTATTAGCTAATTACTAGAAGCCTCTATAATTGGATCTAAAATTTAAAACACATTTGATACGCTTAATTTACAGTGAGAAATTAGTATGTGTCTGCAGATGAAATCTGTCAACTCTGAATTGCCCACAATCTGCCGACTGTTGCCGATAAGCACCAATGGTGTGAAAGTCAGGTAATTAAATTCGGCTATTAGGTCAAGACTTGAATCTGGGTCTCTTTGCATCGTAAATGACAGCTGTGCTACACGAATAGCACATCTTATACTTTTTTAAAGAACTACTAAGTTCTTAAAAAGTTTTTTCCGTTGGGCATGCGTTACCTCGCTTCAGGTACCAAGTGAGCCAGGATTAATGCTCTTGCCTTCTCAAAAAACAAAAAAAACAAAAGACACATGATGACCTTGTCAGTTTCTGCTTCAAGAGATTGCTATAGAAATGCATCTTCACCTCGAGACCTCAGACTGAAATGGTCTTTTTTGACCGCAGACCACGAGAGAAAATGTTCTGCCTCCCTGGTGTCCCTGGTATCTGCTTCTGTCATTTTGTGTTTAGTGGCAGAGTATTGTGAAGGGTTTGGAGCTCTATGTAAGCGTTTGTGTTGTCACGTTGTGTTTAACCTGACCTCAGTTTTGTTGTGGCCTCCTGTGATGTTCTGTGGCTTCTTTTGGGCTTGTGTATGTATATTTGTAGGTTTGCTTAAATGCCATACTTGTCTTCTGTGTTGACATTTGTGCTTATAGTATTTATCAGTCATGTACGATACTCATTTCAGTATCAGACTTTAATGCAGAGCAGGCAGCTCGTACCATAGACAAACTGTAACCAGTGACTAAAACATGCTGTATATATGAAACGTCTGAGTCCATTTAAACCAGTACAGGTATATAGCCAAGTGTCCATCCACTTTTTGTTATCGACAAATTGAATATATGTTAAAAAAACATTGCGAAATTTGCTGTCTCCAGCCTGTTTCCATCCAATTGGCCTTGGGTGTGCGTAATGACATAATCCCCCCAAAAAGGGCAGAGAACATATTCAGATCGTTCAAACCAAAAAAGTCATTTGTTCTGGTTTCAGAGTTCAATAACATCAAATCGATCCAAAACATCGTATTGCTGCTGATTTTTTTTTTTTTTTTTTTTTTTTTTTTTTCAGAGACAGATGCTGCTTTTATTTGTGTAGGCCTATATTTCTCTTTTTTTAAATGGATGCAATATCCACGCAATCATTGCATAACTGATGCCGTCTTAACAAATTCTAAAATTCAAAAATTCATTTAGAGTTTTTGGATTCAACCCACTTTATTTTCTTTATTTGTTTGAGAATATATAAATAAATAAATCAATTGTTTTATTAACAAGTGTCATGTTTGTGATTTTCATTTGTCAAGTAACCGGCTTCAGACCATGAAATCGTGATTTTATGACATTCATTTTATTTATTCAGATACAGAAGTAACATGTTGTGTATTTTACCTTTCTTTTTTCAGCTTCGTTTGACAGATGCCGCATTTATATTTTTGACGGCCTGCAGAGATTGGCATTGGATATTTTCCTTATCCATTTGAAACAAAACTTTGATGTATTATTATTCAGTTTTACACATATTTATTTATTTATTTTTATTAACAAGTGCCATTTTTTAAAAACTTTGTTTTAAAGGCTATTTAGAATTGATCGTCAAGCAATATTCAGAAACAGATACAGTTGTATTATTTTTCTGATGACGCTGTATAGGCTAATATAAAAAAAAAATATTAAAGCCTTTTTTTTTTTTCAACAAAGTGTTTCCAAATTAGCATCATTTGAAGTATCAACCTAGAATTTATTTGCTAAATTTAAACAGTCAAAGATTGTGACGACATTTGCAAAAAATAAATAAATAAATAAATAAAAATATTGATAATTAATTGGCATTTCCATCAGCTATATCAGTAAAAAAATATATATGCAATAAACCTTTTTTTTTTTTTGCAAAAAAAAAAAAAAACCTTAGATGGAAACCTTTACTGTACTCTACAGATAAAACCTTTGCCTTCACTCTACTGTTTTGATATACTGTTTGGAAACATTACTATTTGGAAATGTGTATGTATCAATGTCTTTGCATTATATAAAAAAGTAAACATTTATTTTAAATAAATATAGGATTTATATAAACTTATAATTTATATCAACTTAATTTTTCCAGCAACATCAGGCATAACATTATGACGAAGGTGAAGTGAATAACTGATCATCTCTTCATCACGGCACCTGTTAGTGGGTGGGATATATTAGGCAGCAAGTGAACATTTTGTCCTCAAAGTTGATGTGTTAGAAGCAGGAAAAATGGGCAAGCGTACAGATTTGAGCGAGTTTGACAAGGGCCAAATTGTGATGCTAGACAACTGGGTCAGAGCATCTCCAAAACTGCAGCTCTTGTGGGGTGTTCCCGGTCTGCAGTGGTCAGTATCTGTCAAAAGTGGTACAAGGAAGGAACAGTGTGAACCGGAGACAGGGTCATGGGCGGCTAAGGCTCATTGATGCACGTGGGGAGCGAAGCAAAATGCTCAAGAAGTTAATGCTGGTTCTGATAAAAATGTGTCAGAATACACAGTGTGGAGGTGGTAGTGTGATGCTTTGGGCATTGTTCTGCTGGGAAACCTTACTCTGACATGTACCACCTGCCTAAGCATTGTTGCAGACCATGAACACCCTTTCATGGAAAGGTATACTCTGGTGGCTGTGGCCTCTTTCAGCAGGATAATGTGCACTGCCACAAAGCAAAAATGGTTCAGGAATGGTTTGAGGAGCACAACGAGTTTGAGGTGTTGACTTGGCCTTCAAATTCTCCAGATCTCAATCCAATCGAGCATCTGTGGGATGTGCTGAACAAACAAGTCTGATCCATGGAGGCCCCACCTCGCAACTTACAGGACTTAAAGGATCTGCTGCTAACATCTTGGAGCCAGATACCACAGCACACCTTCAGGGGTCTAGTGGAGTCCATGCCTCAATGGGTCAGGGCTGTTTTGGCAGAAAAAGGGGGACCAACACAATATTAGTCATAATGTTATGCTTGATCAGTGTGTGTGTGTGTGTGTGTATATGTATGTGTGTGTGTATATATATATATATATATATATATATATATATATATATATATATATATATATATATATATATATATATATATATATATATATCATAGGCTTTGTGAGCTCCAGCTCCACCCGCTATAGAAATCAGTTGGATAAAATGAATTTGCATCCTCTGTCTAACTTACAATCATTATGTAGCCTATATGAGTTTCAGTCTCAGATCAGTCAGAGATATGATCATCAGGGATGATAATTTTTAATTATGATCCATTAAGTGACTGTACTCATACATTATGTATGCGTCTTTAATCGCAGTAAACAGCCTATGGCATGACAGGTTAAACCACAAGGGCATGACAGAGATTGCAGTATCGTTTAAATGAGGAGTTATTGCTGTTAGTAAGGCTGAGGTGTGAGGGGGGTTGGACCCCTCCCAAGCCCCCTTATTAGGTTATTTAAAAAACAAGAACATGCTGTCCTGAGGTGACAAGAAGCAGTGAGAAGACAACTTATAAAAATGATGGCAACAGTTTGCATTTTCAGTTCAATCCATTATTTAAGTAGTAAACGTCTTGAATGTCAAGTCGCCATGACTTACTGTATAATGTGCCATCATTATACATTTTTAGTATCTCAAAAAGGGTTTTTTATATTCAAGACAATGTGTTGCTAAACATATGAGGTGCTTTTGTTCTGTATTATTTTGTCTTTTTAATTGTCTGTTATTCTTATTTTGTTTCCTTTTTATTTTTGGATGTAAAGCATTTTGCGATGTTTGCTCTAAGGTGCTATAGAAATGACTTACTAAACATGACAACAAGATCAACAATGATGCAAATAAATCTGGCTTACAATCAAACAATGCAACCATATTAATTAATCATGCCCCAGTGCATGCTGGGAAAGGAATCGGGAATGAACCATAAAACGATTTTGTAACTCGCTTCAATTATTAATCCATCTCACCCGTGGTGCTTGTTGGTTTGACATAAAAAAATCAAAGTATATTACAATTGAAGAGTGACATTGAGGTGCATTACTTGAGTACCGTTAAGTAAATCTTTAGGTTTTTTCATCTTTCTTTCCTTGATTTCAAAATGTATGTCATCATCAGGCCCAGATATAATTTGTGGAATTTGCACACATTTTTATGAAACATCTGTGAATTTCAACATAGTAGAATGCATTAAATGGACCTGAGAGTACTAACTGAAAGCGTAATTAAATAATGCAAATATTTAATAATGAACACACCATTGGGATGTGTATCACTTTGTGAATGACGGCCTTTCCAATTCTGCAGATTCTGTGCGGGTCTGTTTATTATACCAGAGGTCTGTGTCACACGTTCATGAAGTCATAGGAACACATTGAGTGGATGTGTATTTCCCTCAGAGGAAATGACCTACATTAGCCATCAATAAATCTGTCTCAGACGTTACACTGTACGTTTCCTATTACTGTAACCCAGTGAAAGTCTACATTGCCCTAAGTTAGTAATGCCAACTCGGATCAATTCATTGGACAGATTTGCTCATGCATACATTTGCTGTGTGTGTGGATAGAGATGAACATAAAACTCTTCCCACTCTCTGGATATTCTTTGTCTGTATGTAGTGTTACATAATAGCTGTAAACCTAACCCTGAAATTACAGGGCAGTGACTGGTTAATAGGAAGTTAAAAGGATTGTTCACCCAAAACTGCAAATTCTGTTTTCATTTACTCACCCACCCTCATGTTGTTCCTCTCAGAACACAAATGGAGATATTTTTAATATTCTTTCATCATTTTTCTCCATCCGTTGAAAGTCCACGCAACCTTCAAAAGTTTTTAAAGACATCATAAAAGTATGATGATCCATATAAATCGAGCAGTTTAATCTAGGTCTTCTGAAGACAGACAGAGTTATTTTAGGTGTTTTTTCACATTGGTCAAAATGATTAGAAAAAGGATGAAAGAATATAAAAATTATTTCATTTGTGTTTCAAGGATGAACAATAGTGTTGTGTTTTTGGAATGACATAAATGACTTAAATGAGTAATGATGACCACTTTAAGCAACATTTACTTAAACGTATAGTTAAATATCACCATGTTTTAAAAATGTAATGTGTTATTTTTATTCCTTTCAAACTGCAACTATTACACCAATGCACTTCAAATCAACAGCTACTATACCTATTAACTTATAATAAGAAAAGAGACAGTAAAATGCATAAAGATTAATGAACTGAATTTACTGTTGTATGTTTATAGAGGATAAACTGAAGTTAATTAGCATTAGACTAATATTAAAAGTGACTGTACCTTAGCTGAACCAATGTTCTAGCAGGAAATAGTACTTTTATTTATCAGAGAGTATCACTAACATCTGGTACATGATACAGGTAGAGCAATTTGAAATATGCTAAATATGTATAAAAGAACAACTCTGAACCTCTGAATCTCATTGCTCACAGCCAATATATTATTTTTGATAAAACGCAAATGCATAGATAGGGTAGATTAATTTGGCCTTCAACTTTCTGACCATTTTCAATCAAAGTGAAATGAAAGTTGTTAAAAATAAAGACTCTGAAGTGTTGTTGACTACAGTCAGGAACTGCAGATATTACAGCTCTTGTTTGCATGACAGTGTCTCTCTTTTTTTCATCTGATTGAGTTTATTTTTTCTTTCTTTTTAGTTAATCTGTGATTCACATAAAGATTCAAATTGGAAATGTTTTCTGCAAGCATATTCCATTATCTGTTCCTGTGACACCAATTCTGAAACAGTTAAATGAGATGCAAGTGAATGAACATTTTGCAGCACATGAATGTTCAAAGTTGATCTATTTCTCATTGTCTGAATATTCAAATCATTGCAGTACCTTTTTTGCTCCGGGATATGTAACTTCACTGGCTGCCATTCAACATTTTATGGATGTGGATCCATGAAATTGCACTGCAGGCTTAAAAGGTAAATTTGATTGAACAGCAGCACATGCAAATGAGAAAATATCCAACTCATATTCTGCAAGTTTTAGTAATTTTATAGCGAGTTATGTAAAAGCAAAAACCTTCTCAGGTCAATGCTGTTGTGCAAACAAACCTTATTATACCGCTATGACTACTTATCTTCATATTTTAGACAGAATGCTAGACAAAAGTTTTATTCTCAGATTTACCCACAAATTTGAAACGCGATCAAAGTGACGGAAGAGGCAAGAAGGCTCATATAATAAGGATACTATACCAAATCACACAGAAATGCCTTTTGTATAATAAGAGGTCTCATTGGTTAGCAGGGGTAAAGCCTGCTTGAAGGCAGTGTAAACCAGGCAGTGTTGTCCTTTATTCCCTATTAATGATGACAGGCCTTAACCCTGGTACATTATTACTGAAACCCTGTCTCTCTGTATCAGTAACCTTTAGAAGAGAGGCATGCTGAGGATAAGAGAGATGAACTGAACAATTTTATAAAGAAATTTAATTTATTTTCTCTGAAAATGAGGCTGTCCTTTGTCCTTATGTAGTGTGTGTGTGTGTGTGTGTGCACGCTTGAAGCAGCACTTGCAGTTGATGGCTCTCTGAGCCTTTTAGGAACTCAGCTAGACAATTTCAAATAACTTTCCTCCCAATATCTCACCATCAAATAATAACCATGGTCTGGCTGAGATTGTGCTCCTTTCCATGAAACTCGATGTGTGTTGGTGTATTTGTGATTTATTTATTGTCTGTATGTACCTCTTTTTGTGTTTTCTATTTGTGTATGTGTGTGCAAACATGATTTTGCAGATACAAAATGAGCTTTAACTTCACAAAAGCTTCTGTTGACATTTTTAGACTAGTTACCGTATGTACACACAATCGCACAAGCACAAATACTCTTTCTACAGGAAGGTTAGGTAATAGTCCACTGGTTTTTATGTAAATGTATTTGGGGAACTGTCATGTTCTCCTTTGTTGCGCCTGGTTGTCCATTTAAAGTTATTTTACATTGTGCTGGCTGACATTGTGGACTTTTTGATGAAAATTCTAATGCTGCTATATATTTTCACATATACACCCATTTAAAGGGGACCTGCTATGCAAAATAGAGAAGCAACTATTATAGATTTTGTTGGTACGATTATAGTCTGAGAAATAATCACGATTATCACGATTAGTATGCATTCATTAATTTCACAACAATGTGTAAAATCACATGAACACTCTTTAGATTTTATAGTGTTATTTTGTGCTACCTTTTAAAACAGAAATAATACAGCAGAAAATAATAATAAAGACAAAAGTCCATCTCTCCATTTGGAATTTAAAGAAAGGAGACCTCGGCTCTGTAAACATCACAATGTCAGTGTGAGATGAATAAACTGAACTGTTACTGTCACTAACTGTCATCTATATGTATTCATTGTTAATATTCTTTTTAATAATTCATATAATTTTACATGTGGCCTGAGAAATTCATGTCTATTATTTTGGTTTGTTTAAATCACTGATAAATTCACGCGCTTTGGCTGGCGCTGAGCCAGAGACGACGCGCTCAGTGCTTTTCATATATCAGTATTCATATAATATTAATGTTTAACAACCACATAATGTTTATTTGAGGTTGCAGAGATTTAAATAGACATTTGAATGAATTTCTAGCCTATATAAAAAAGCCATGTAGGCCTATAGTTTGTTAAATTTAAATTCCATACACTGATATCTATGGAAGCTTCAGTAATAATGCTTTCAATTATAATTTAAATAAATGTTTTATTCATATCAGATATGTGCATGAAACAATAAAGTTTGTTCTTCTCCCATGTTCACTGGCCACTTACTTAAATTTATAAATTTACGTGATGAAAACAGATCCTCTGAATTGCAAACTCATCACGCGTTATATCAACTAACATGATCATTATAAAGCCGTTTAAACAACAAAACACATTCACTTCCACATATTTGACAATTGGAATATATCATAATTCATGATATAGTTAACAAGTTTGTAAATATTTTGAATAAAGAAGGAAAAACGAAATAAACGTGATGCTTATCTCTGACTGCATGACGCGTCAGCATTGAAATAATGCGTTCTAAAATAACGGTCGCTTTAAAACAAAACCTCACGCTGAGGGCTCAGCTGACTGCCGACTTCAGGCGTTTCTTTGGTGGAAATAAAGCGTTGCCTTTTTTAAGCCCGGTTAATCGAGAAATCGGATAATCGCTGCATCCCTAATGCAATGTGATGTCACATTGCTTAGGCCCCACCCACAACTGCATAGTTTCCGCCCTGACCGAATTATTCACTGTCTGCCATTGTCTCCATGCCGGAGCAGCTGTAGCGACAAAAATGTCTCTTAAGCAATTGAGGTGTTTTGTTGGGTGTAAGTGTGAACATAAGTGTCTTCATTTACTCCCGACATCTGAGCCGCTGATTAGTTTTGTTTTTGAAAGTAATTCGTCCCCCAATATACCTAAATTTATGTCTGCGAAAATCATTTTACACCAGACTGCTTTGTGAACGAGGGTCAATACAAAAGCAGGTTTTGGTAAAAAATTAAAGATGGATCAGTACCAGCTGTTTGTGATCCAGCTTACAGTCTCCGGAGCGATACTGGTCACGGCAGTATTTTTAGAACTTTATTACAGTTCATCTAAGTTGTTTTACGGATATAAAGTATAGCAGTTTATTAAGCACCCCTCCAAAAAGGCATAAGGTCTGTATATATGCTATTTGTTTAATTCGCTATGTATGATGATGATAATAGAGAAGAGAGAGAGAGAGAGAGCGAGAGAGAGAGAGAGAGAGTTTATTGATAAGACTTTAATACGCACTTCTTGTACTGTGTATTCAGCTCTTACGGTGAATTTCTAGAGTGAAAATGGACATTTCATCTTTTGTGTGATGTACAGTAAACTTCATAAAACTCATCAGTAAAGTTTTGGCCATCATTCGGACGGGGTCTACTACAGCAGGCTTGTACTAATAGTGGCTAAAAGCATGATGACAACATAAGTTATAACCGTAATTAAACTAAACTCCATGCAGCATATATTATCTGGCTCTTTAGGCATCTTACAACAGTTCCCACATAAGCACCTGTACAGCAATTTATAAATGATCAAGTGTTAATCAATGACTTGAAGATAGTTAACTTCACATCAGCTACATAAATTCATCAATCAACCGTTCAGAAACGTCCTGTTGCATGTTGTTAATTCTTGATTCTCTCCATCAGTGTCCGACTCCGGTTTGAACATATAGGCTAAAGCTGAACACAGCTACTGACCGTTTCTGACATTTTCAGCGCATAAGATTGTCCTGTTTTGTTGTTGCCGGCATGCTGGAGCATGAGCTCTTGAAGCTTCATCCTCTTTTTGAAAGGGGGCCGGGGACACCAGCTCATTTGCATTTAAAGGGACACACAAAAACGGTGCATTTTTGCTCACCCCCCCAAAAGTGGCAATTTTAACATGCTATAAAAAATTATCTGTGGGGTATTTTGAGCTAAAACTTCACATACACTCTGGGGACATCAGAGACTTATTTTACATATTGTAAAAAAGGGGCATAATAGGCCCCCTTTAAAAATGCATTTAGTAGTTTTTTTAGCTATTCAAGCTATCTTCAAGTCATTGAGTTTTATGTAAATTACACTGATATTACAGGGTTTTAGAGGGCTTTTTTTTTTTTTACTATTAATTCCCTCATTCGTCCAACAAAAACGAAGCAACTTGGCCATCACTACTCAGGATTTTCTCCACCATCAAATCTTTCCATCGTGTGTATGCCGTACCAATGTTTACACTCGCATTTGCATTTGTGAGTCTTTCTGTCTTCTGGCTTCAGAGCATTTCTGCTTATTCAGCTTTATAGGAACTGATTCTCACATTCTCTCCATTGGTAAGTAACGTATAATTTTCTTAGCATCACAAAACTACAATATACTAGACTAGTAGCGTATATACAGAGGCAGCTGCCTACAAGTGTGAGGATTCTCTCCAATGTTTAGTGAAACACCACTGGTAACGCCATTTCATAGTGAATTACTGTACATGGAGGAGCGCTCACGTCATACATAATTAAAACACTTTTATAGAAAAATATTACGAGTACAGTCTTCATCTCGTGTGAATGTACACATTTCAGATGATTCTTTACAAAAACACAACATATTTCTTAATGTGTAAAACTATTTAAACTACCACTAAACTATTGGAACTACGATATATTGTATATATGATTAAGATTAACGTTGTCTTAAATAGTGTTTCATGTCTAAACCTCAGGGAAAGATGGATTCTCCCTGCACATCATTCTGCTTTTATCATTACAACTAACATGCTCCTTCAGCAAAAAACTATTGTTTCTGCAAAATTTAAGATGAGAGCTAAAAAAATTAGCAGCACCTGCTGTTTACAGACTGTGCTTCAAGGGCTTTCAGCTGAAAATATGGCTGTGTGAAAAGCTTTTTTATACAGTCAGTTAAATAGATTCATAAAATGTGCCATCAGAAGTCCTGTACATTTCTTGAAGTAATGACCTCATAGACTTAAAATAGAATGCGATTCATCTTTTTTTCACGAATTTTCCCACATTTTAAAGATTTATCTTTATCTGTTTGTAACTTGTGATATTAAAGGCCTTAAAAGTGAAGGAAAGTTGCTGCAACTAACTTAGGCTGTTTGTTGATTGTCTTTGACGTTTAACATTTCACCCATGTGAAATACGACTGACCAGATCTGCTCAGTTTCTCAGCTTTATTCTCTTGTCCTTCATAAAGTATCAGGGTGAATATGCAGTTGTGTTTTGGCGGGGGTAAAGCAGGGATGATTAAGAACACAAGGCTTTTTCCGGCCCTCTCTCAGAGGAAGGAGAGTCATTCTGACACGGTGTGATCCCTCTAAGTGGCTTTGCTGGCAGGGCGGTCGTGTCTGTGTTTGAGTGATTCAGCTTGTCCACACTTCATGGGTTCAGGGCTCTCTGGGACTGGGTCACTGTGGATGAACCCACTTTGAACTCTCAAAGATGCAAAAAGATTTTGATGTTGGTAAATGAGTTGTATTGTTTGTGTTTGCTTGATATAACAGACCAAAGACAAAGTCTATTAAGTGTCATGAATTATGGATAGAGAAGGATGTGATTAAGTTGTTAGAATAGATAAGCAGAGAACAAGAGGAGAAACGTGATAGAGGGAGAACAGGTGACTTCAGATGACATAGGTAAGGTCAGGTACAGACAGGCTATATATTTAGTGTAACCATGGAGACAGTTGCTTTGATGTAAATGTGTTAGTGTCCATGTATGAGCACACAACACATACTCAGAGATAATTCAGAATGACACACAGGACATTGTATAGCAAAGAGTTGGTTTTTGTTTTCGCTGTCTGAAGCTGTTTTGTCTGGGTTGGTTTATATGTATTGCCCAGTGTTTACTGCAATCTGATCATCTGAGACTGAACGTTGTTTTGTTTCTTGTCATCTGTTCTATTGACTTGTATATGGAGACTGGTGCTAGTTGTCAGATGGGAAAGTTGTCACAAAGGATACACTACAGTTCAAAAGTTTGGGGTCAGTAAGTCTTTTATGCTCACCAAGGCTGGCTTTATTTAAATAAAAACTTTTATTTCAAAATAAATATAACTTTTTGAGGGTGAGCAAAAACGCTTTTGTATGGAAGCCCGTTTCCACCACTAAATAAAAAATAAAATAAAAAGAGTTTTTTTCTCACAATTGCGAGTTAAGTCACAATTCTGAGATATAAACTCACAATTTCGTGATATAAAGTCACAATTCTGATATAAACTCGCAATTGCGTGATATAAAGTCAAAATTCTGAGATAAAAAGTCGCAATTACTCTTTTTATTTTTTTATTTAGTGGCTTCCATACTTTTGTGTATGTCCCTTTAAATGCTAAGTGTGGCCCCCTTTCAGGAAGAGGACGGAGCTTCAAGAGCTCATGTTAGCAGCTCTGATTACCTCAAGCACACATGCACTCAAAATGTCAGAAACTGTTCAGCCATTTATGTTCAAACCGGAGTTGAACAATGATGGAGAGACTCACGAAGAAGTGACAACACATTTCTGAATGGTTAGTTGATGAATTTATGTAGGTGATGTGGAGTTAACTATCTTCAGGTCATTGATTAGCATATTATGTCATGATAATCTATAAATCGCTCGTGTGGGAACTGTTGTAAGATGCCTTCAGAGCCAAAGAATTTATGCTGCATGAAGATAGAACAGGTATACTTTAGTTTAATTATAGTTATAACTTATGTTGTCATCTTGCTTTTAAGACATTCTGTTGCATTTGTTATGTACTGTATTGCAATGAATGTGAAAAGATGGGTGTGACAGTTTTAGCAGACTCACAAACGTGCTCTACTACAACAGCTTTTCTCTATAGTAGCCCAAAATGACTGTAAATTTTAGGGTTTGGGATGTCACCAACCTGTAAATAAGCTTGTTGTAGTCCCTACCAGCCGTTTGTTGTAGTCCTTAAAAATCAGTTTCTGTAAAATAAAATATCTCCCTTTGCATTGCACTTTGAGTGTCGTAAATGTGCAGATATCGTTTATGCTCAAACAGCAACATTACACACTAACTGAAGTTAAAAGTGAAATCATAATCAAGGATGCATTTATTGGCAGGTTCCCATTGTAACTTACTCCTGTATCGAGTTAGCTCAAAAGGGAAATATAAATAATTATTCATGACTCACTATGATTATTCATTATGATTAATTATGAATATTTGAATCAGATGAGATTAACTTGATTTAGCTACATTAACATTACAATCAATCAGTTCATCCTGTGAACACTCAGTATTGATTAATTAATTCTAAGAGAAGGGTATTTTTCATGGCCACAGAAAAATAATTCTTCCTTAGCATTTACAGCGCTTAAAGCACGTAACAAGATCGATCATTTATGTGACAATTTGTTTGCAGGCAGGGAGTCAGAACCAGATATGTATTGTGCACAATTTTTATTAACTAAATCACGAACACAATTAAACTAACAGAAATGCATACATACAGATCACACATACATGGCTAAGATGTAAAGTTAAAGTGGTTGAAGAACCGGATCAGAACAGAGGAATGGAGCTATGAAAAACAGTCATTAACCATGAAAAGAACCATCAGCTTGTTATTTTCAAAGCACCTCGTTAGGGGGATTTTACTGCTTATCCTAACCCTCTGATTAGTTAAAATAGGCGATACTTGCATTGCCGTTGCAGTTGAAGCAGTTTCGTAAAGGTCCTGATCTGATGGTTCTGTGAGTCGATGGTGTTGAAGTTGCAATCGATTTCTTCTGCGCTGACTGAAGATATGATGAACTTGCACAGTTAGTTTCGACTCCAACATGGGCGGGGAAGTTGCACATGACTTCAGGTGTTGGGCCAGCCGGCCTGCGACCATGTGGTCGGACCGTGTTTCCGGTCCCACACATGCACGGCAACCAGGAGAGGCAGGAAGAACGTTGATGGTTTCTCTGTGCGGTGACAGCAAAGTTGCAATTTCCTTTGAGTTGGAATGAGGAAATTTCAGTCTGACTCTTTTAGAAGAGTCCTCTCTCCTGGGCGGAGAGTGAAGACATAATTGGCTGTGGTTGAGGCCTGCCAGCGCCCATGGGCCCCCGGTGGGGTCCCCCCACATCCATCAACCAGCAAGACCGGCAGTAAAAGGAAGAAGAGTGAGACCTGTTCAGATTTTAGTATCTGAAGATGGCCCTCCTCCTAGGGTTCAGTGAGCCAATTGTACTTAGGCTTTTGGAGGCAAAGTTTTACGATCCTTTGTCTCCTAGAAAGGCATTTGAACATGTAATTTGATTGGTTGCTGATGAAGGAACTATTAAAGATTCTTGTAATACTAATATGTTGCACAGGTATTGACATAACATATATACAAAATCATTCAAATCTTTAAATTACAACTTTGTAGACACCAAACAAGGTATAAGTGAGGTTACATTAACTGCTGGTTCTATCGTAAAACATGCATAAAGATAAAATCCATATGAGAGACACTACACACAACAAAAGAGTGTGCTTTTACAGGCTTTGTGTCTTAAATGTGGCCTTTTCCTTTTCCATGTGTCTACATTTTTTAGCGCAATAAACCATCTTATCAGTTGGCATACTTTCCATGGTAACTGAGGCCCTTCTTAGTGTTATGTCAGGGGGATGTTCTAAAGACCCCAGAGTGAGTTTTGTCGAGTTTTAAAGATTATTTGTTAAATATAACAAATAATTGTGTCTGGTTTGTCTGTCGTTACACCCCATATTGTGTGAAAACATGGTGACACTATTGACACTGTGTTCAACTGACTCTTTTGCATTTTATGGAAATGTTCCATAGCTTGTCTATAAAAATAAACATCCACTGGAGTAAAAAGTTTGTTTGTTATTCTTGTTAGTGTGTTTGTTTTTAAATGTTATTTTTGCACCAAATTACTGCTGTGTTTCTAACAAATGTGAGTTAGCTGAAGATGAGTTAGCATGTCCTATAGCATTCACTCTGGAGTAATCTGGGAAATATCTCCAGGGAGCTTGTTTTGTTGGCACAGACCTGCTGGAGCTCATGTCAACAGTAATGATTGAAATTCAGAAGAAGGGTAAATGTCAAACCATGTTTGCTGTCTGCTCTTATTTAGCATTCATGTGCAATACTTAGAGAGCTGGTGAATGTCTCAGCTTTGCTGTCTTCTTCCATCCCGTCTGTGAGTGATCACAGTGACTGAATGTTGTTGAATTAATAAGGCAAGTTTCTACAGGATAATATTCCATCCTTCCAGATATGCAGGAGTGTGTATATGTGTGTATATCCGTTTGACTCTGAATACTGTGTATGTGTGCTAGTAGGATTAGGTCATTTCGGGTAGGATTAGGTCATTTTGTCATTTCAGGATGTTTCAGGTCTATCTTGTCAGGTTCTATTTAAATGCACAGAGTAGAGACAGAGAATAATGTCATTTCACATCCTCAGCCCTGAATGAATCATTTTGTCATCTGTCATCATTTCCTCACATCCTGTATGACTTTCTTCATTCTTCAACATGAAAGGAGATATTCTGAAAAATGTACTAGTCCCTTTTTTCCATGCAACAGCAATTCAAAAAGGAGGCAAAATGTACATAACCATTCAAAAGTTTGGGGTTGGTAATAGTTTTTGAAAGTAGTCTCGGTAACACTTTCCAATAAGGTTTCATTAGTTAACATTAGTTAACTACATTGGTTGACATGAACTAATAATGAACTGCAGTTCTACAGCATTTATTAATCCTTGTTCATGTTAATTTCAACATTTACTAATACATTATTAAAATCAAATGTTGTATTTGTTAACATTAGTGCACTGTGAACTAACATGAACAAACAACGAACAGCTGCATTTATAACATTAACAAAGACTAACAAATATAGTAACAAATGTATTGCTCATGGTTAGTTAATAACTGTTAACAAATGAGACCTTATTGTAAAAATTTCTTATGCTCACACCAATGCTGCATTTATTGGATCAAAAATACAGTAAAAACAGTAATATTGTATAGAGCCCGACCGATTTATCGGTCTGCCGATTTTATCGGCCTATATGAACCTGTCGCAGTTATATCGGCATAGGTGTATATGTGCAGATATGCCACCAATATCAACGCACACCTACGTGTATCACAGCATGTGAATTGTGCACACAAAATTATGTCAAAATGCCAGTCTTGTCGAGTATCAACATAAACATAGTCGGTTATGTCTTAAGTGAACGTAAAAATTAAATATGCCAGACACCATCAGCGTTTTTTCGGTCATTTTCACAAGTTTCATGGCCCACAGAATATCTTGTTGTATGAATAACTAAACGTAATATATCAAAAGAAATAACAGACCCTCTGTTTTATTCTAGCTTCATGCATTCTTTTTTAAAAAAATTTATCAACACTACAAAAAAAAAGCTTTATATGCTTTTTATAAAGTCAGAATTCTGAGATAAAAAGTCGCAATTACTCTTTTTATTTTTTTATTTAGTGGCTTCCATACTTTTGTGTATGTCCCTTTAAATGCTAAGTGTGGCCCCCTTTCAGGAAGAGGACGGAGCTTTATATTTATATGCTTTATAAAAGCTTTTTGATTTATATGCTGTTTAATGTTGATGATCGCATTATTTTTCATATGCATCTGCTTATAAGAGATCGCTCGTTTCTGTGTCTTCTTCGCCTGTGTTTTGATCAGGAGATTCTGTACTCATCCAGGAGATGTGTAATAGCGGCCCCTATCTTATAACAGGAAAACAGGGAAAAATCACATCTATGGTAGGGAATGCTCTTGACTGAATAACTTTAATAAGGGTTCATCTATTTATACACTGAAGATTATGAAGTGAAATTTTACATTTACATCCTGAAAATCTAGTTTAGACCTACATAAAAACATGAAAAGAATAGTTTATTTCATTTATATGTTTGTTCTGTTGTATTTATGTATAATGTATGTATGTTATGTATATACTGCATTCTATATACAGTACCAGTCAAAAGTTTGGACACACCACTGGGAAAGTACTATAATATACAAAGAATATCGGCCGATATATCGATATCTGACGTTTTTACTCCCTAATATCGGTATCGATATTGGCCCCCTAAAACCCATATCGGCCGGGCTCTAATATTGTGAAATATGACAATTTCTAAGTACCTTTTTTTCTGTTTCAATATATTTTAGAATGTAATTTATCCCTGTGATTTTCAGCATCATTACTCCAGTCTTCAGTGTCACATGATCCTTCAGAAATCATATGCTGAATTATATGAAACATTTCCTATTATCAGCAATGCTGAAAACAGTTTTTGTGAAAACTGATACTTTTTTTCAGGATTCTTTGAATAGAAAATTCAAGAGCATTTATTTGAAATAGAAATCTTTTGTAACATTATACATGTCTTTACTGTCAATTTAATGTGTGTATGCTGAATGTTATGAATGAATATACATTTTTTTGAAAGAAATCTCTTTCTGACCCCAAATTTTTGAACAGTAGTGTATAATACAATACCACTAAAGTAATCTATTTTGATTAGAGTCCGACCGATATATCAGCAGGCCGATATTATCGGCCGATATTAGGCATTTTCCAAACTATCAGTATCAGCATTTATGATGGCGATAAATTAATATTTTAAAAAATAATAAAAATGGACGAAACACCGCTCAACCACATTATGAGTGTTGGCGTTTCATAGTTTATCCACCAGAGGGCAACACCAGCTGATCCAGCCAGAGTCATACTGCATGCGAACATTCACAACTGAGATAATCCGTGAAGTGCATGGTGAGTTGGCAACTATCACGAGAATAACAATTAAAAGAACATCCCCATCAGTTCTCTTAACTCAAATAAGAGTGACAAAATTTGTGTCTGCCAAGTCCAGTTTTGCTGTTACATGTAAGCCAAGAGTGAAACCGAATTCAGTTGTTTCAGTATAGTTGTCAGTTTAACTCGGACAATGTGACTGAATAAGATGTATTTCTTTTTTAATAGTGTGACAGTTTGACAGCATGAGACGTATCATCTCTCCCCTACCCGTTATTTTGAAAAAGCATGTTTTACAATATTTTGCAGTATGACGTTGTCCATTTCTAAATTATGGCTTATCATAGACTTTAGCTAACCACAAAGCTAGCTAATGCCAGGGCTATCAGTGGAAGACCGCTAACATTAATGCGCTTGGAAATCATAACAAACTTATTCTGCCTAAATAAAGTAATGATTACTGTATTTATAACTAGTATTTCCAGTCCCTGCATTGTAAATCGTAAGTTAGGCACATGAGGAGTGAACGAAAGTGCGTTGCTGACTTCGTTCAGTCACATAATGGATTTACTGCATCACTAAGTAGTAGATTTAAGAAGGCAGGCAGCAAATGATGATTGAAAATGGTTTGTTGTAGCTTGATGGAGAGTGCATGTAAAGGGATAAGCAAGTTGACATTGTAATTAATACTGGAAACTTTGATTTTTTTTGTTTTGTTTTTGTTATTGTGTTTTCGTCCAAAGGACTTCAAGTTTCATATCTTAAGTTTGTATTTTTATACATTTTATTTATCAGAACTTTAATATATTTTTATGTTCCTCTGTTCTGTCGTGACAATAAAACGAACAAGTTTATTTTTAAACTGCCTTATCATATTATTTTAGAGAGGCTGAGGATCATGAATAACTACAAATAACTAATGTAAAGGGAAACGTTTTTTTTTTTTATTTTTTTATTTTTATTTTATATATATATATATATATATATATATATATATATATATATCGGAATATCAGAGTTTTAAATCACCAAATATTTGTATCGGTATCGGCCTTAAAAATCCCTTATCGTTCGGGCTCTAATTTTGATCTGTAGTCCATGCCTTCTGAAGTCATACAATAGCTTTGTGTGACAAACAGACTAAAATTCAAGTGAGCCCGTGATCATTGAGACACTGATTCATTCAGAGATCATTTATGTGAACAGTGTCAAATGATTCATTCAAAAGATCATTCATTAATCAGACATCAGTACTTCTCTAATGAATGCAAAAATAAGAGTTACAGTGAGTCAGTGATTAACTGCATCAGAAGACTTGAAATTTCATCTACAGATCATCTAGATGACTTTTAAGATATTTTTTTTTGTAATGTCCTTATTAGAGTTGCCAATATATTGTTAAAAATTCACATTTTGTGTTCCATGGAATATGACATTTGTAGGGTTTGAACCAACATGGTGGTCAGTAAATGATGGAAGAATTTTCCTTTCATATATTCTACACTGTAGTGTTGATATAATTGCATCTCCTGAGACATAGCTAATTGTGTCTCCTAATTGTTAGTCATTTACTTTTAATTATAAGAGCTCTGAGTCTGGTAGTCGCATCCCAAACAGTCTTGAGCTTTACTCAGTTGGTGATCTGCACTGCTAATGAAGCAGAGGATGATGGGATGCAGACGTGTGCACTAAAGATATCCTGATCTGACTGGATCAGTGACAATGCTAATGAGAGGTTATGTGACCACATAACAGTTCTTTGTCTTCACTTCACATGCACTTTTTATTCTGCACTTTATTACGTAGCTTTCAGGAGTATTTGATAATGATTGGTCAAATACAGGTCTGAGCAGTCAAATATTATATAATGACCTCAAGTCTGTATGGATGACCAGTATCCATGGCAACAAACTAGTGTCACTTTAATTTTTTTCGTGAGGGTGCTCTTAACTTCAGTTAAAGGGATAGTTCACCCAAAAATGAACATTTTGTCATCATTTATTTACACTCATGTTATTCCAAACCTGTATGAGTTTTTTTTTTTTTCCTGTTTAAAACACAAAAGAAGATAATTCAAGAATGTTGGTATCCAGAAAGTTGACTGCACCTATTGACTTCCGTAGTATTTTTTTCCTACTATGGAAGTCAATAAATCTTACTGACTCTATATTACATTACTGTACATTATCTGTTAAAACCTAAAGAAATGGTCTTTCATATGGTAATGTATAAATTACCTAGTTTTATTCAAGTCAGACATAGCATTTAACACCAACGAAAGTCATTTTTAAAGGTCATGTCAGGTATAGGAATAGCTCCTTAATGTATTTCACATTTTCACTTTTTTACAGTGCACTTAACTATGCAGTGAGGGGCAGATGTGAATAAGCGGGAGTAACTTATATATTCAGCACGTTTGTTCACTGCTGAAATTGCTGTGATGGCAGATTGACAATGCTATGAGGGACGGGGTGTGAGCGGGAAAGAAGAGAAACAGAGAAACACAGATCAATATGCACACTCAATCCAGACAGTTCTGCTGATAGTTTGATAAATGTCATTCTCTCAAACTCAGGCTGAGCAGCTGGCACAAAGCTCTGGGGGCGTGCAAGTGCACTTTTCTAGGCTGCTTTGTAGGAAATATGAAATTAAATGAAAACACCACCAGTAGAGTCATTATGCATCCACCCCTGACAACCCAGAGAGTGACTCTGATTGGCTGAGGAACAGGCAGGGCAACCTATAATTAAATTTGACTGGTTTAAATTCTGAAAGTACCTTTGGGAGACTGAGACTGATGAGGACTTTATTGCCGGTGACCCCAAGAGCTTTCACGCCTCAGTGGCAGCGACGGGGGATGGGGGCTCTGTAAGCCAGTGAGAGGTGAAATCTCTGGCTGATGGATTGATCAATTGGACAGATTACTCTAAAGGACTGCTATAGAAGTCTGAAGCTGGGAGAAATTTGATTGGTTTAGGACTTTAGTGTACATTCAGTTTATGGAGTAGAAGTTTTATTTGAATGGATAGGGCACATCACCCTAGATTTCCCTTCAAGCTTTTTTCTACTTACAAATGCTTCCTGCCAAGTATATTGATCATCTGCATTCCCTGAACAATCCAATGAAGGCCTTTTACTTAGAGTCCATTAGAAACACTCTTAACTCACGTCTCACTTGCTGAAAATTTTCAGTCGTAAGCATCGTTTCCATGTGGGTGGGTGTTCAGAGTCCCAGTGACTCAAATCCCTGCTGGGTTAATGGATCTACTGACTTAAAATAAACTTCTGTCTTGCTTGATATTGTCGTTCAGTCACACTGAAGAACCGACAAGCCATTGTTGTTCTCGCATCTGATCCTTTGGCAAACACAAAGCCACCTATCGCAAACATTTATTGAAATTCTTTTATTCAAGAAGGATGCATTAACGTGAACAAAAAAAGACATTTATAATGCAAAAGATTCATATTTCAAATAAATGTTCTTTTGAACTTTCTTTTAATCAGAGAATCCTAAAAAAAACAAAATCACATTCCACGTTCATGTTTCCACAAAAATATTAAGCAGCCACATTGATAATAATAAGAAACGTTTCTTGAGCCACAAATCAGCATATTAGAATGATTTATGAAGGATCATGTGACACTGAAGACTGGAGTAATGATGCTGAAAATTCAGCTTTGCAACATAGGAATAAATTACATTTTAAAATGTATTCAAATAGAAAACAGTTCTTTTAAATTGTAATAATATTTCACAGTAGTGACTTGGCTACACATGTAAATAAATTAAATTAGCTCAAAAGGGAATTATATATTTATATATCCATAATTAATCATAATTATTAATTAATTATGATCAATTATAAACATCCAAATCACCCAAAAGGGGAATACCTAGCCCATGTATTTGTACAATATATAATTAATCAATCACAACGGATTGTGATTAATTATGAATACAAACCCGATTCCAAAAAAGTTGGGACACTGTACAAATTGTGAATAAAAATGCAATAATTTACAAATCTCATAAGCTTATATTTTATTCACAATAGAATATAGATAACATATCAAATGTTGAAAGTGAGACATTTTGAAATGTCATGCCAAATATTGGCTCATTTTGGATTTCATGAGAGCTACACATTCCAAAAAGGTTGGGACAGGTAGCAATAAGAGGCCGGAAAAGTTAAATGTACATATAAGGAACAGCTGGAGGATCAATTTGCAACTTATTAGGTCAATTGGCAACATGATTGGGTATAAAAAGAGCCTCTCAGAGTGGCAGTGTGTCTCAGAAGTCAAGATGGGCAGAGGATCACCAATTCCCCCAATGCTGCGGCCAAAAATAGTGGAGCAATATCAGAAAGGAGTTTCTCAGAGAAAAATTGCAAAGAGTTTGAAGTTATCATAATCTACAGTGCATAATATCATCCAAAGATTCAGAGAATCTGGAACAATCTCTGTGCGTAAGGGTCAAGGCCGGAAAACCATACTGGATACCCGTGATCTTCGGGCCCTTAGACAGCACTGCATCACATACAGGAATGCTACTGTAATGGAAATCACAACATGGGCTCAGGAATACTTCACATACAATCCACCATGCCATTCGCCGTTGCCGGCTAAAACTCTATAGGTCAAAAAGAAGCCATATCTAAACATGATCCAGAAGCGCAGGCGCTTTCTCTGGGCCAAGGCTCATTTAAAATGGACTGTGGCAAAGTGGAAAACTGTTCTGTGGTCAGACGAATCAAAATTTGAAGTTCTTTTTGGAAAACTGGGACGCCATGTCATCCGGACTAAAGAGGACAAGGTCAACCCAAGTTGTTTTCAGCGCTCAGTTCAGAAGCCTGCATCTCTGATGGTATGGGGTTGCATGAGTGCGTGTGGCATGGGCAGCTTACACATCTGGAAAGGCACCATCAATGCTGAAAGGTATATCCAAGTTCTAGAACAACATATGCTCCCATCCAGACGTCGTCTCTTTCAGGGAAGACCTTGCATTTTCCAACATGACAATGCCAGACCACATACTGCATCAATTACAACATCATGGCTGCGTAGAAGAAGGATCCGGGTACTGAAATGGCCAGCCTGCAGTTCAGATCTTTCATCCATAGAAAACATTTGGCCTCATAAAGAGGAAGATGCGACAAAGAAGACCTAAGACAGTTGAGCAACTAGAAGCCTGTATTAGACAAGAATGGGACAACATTCCTATTCCTAAACTTGAGCAACTTGTCTCCTCAGTCCCCAGACGTTTGCAGACTGTTATAAAAAGAAGAGGGGACGCCACACAGTGGGAAACATGGCCATGTCCCAACTTTTTTGTGTTGATGCCATGAAATTTAAAATCAACTTATTTTTCCATTAAAATGATACATTTCCTCAGTTTAAACATTTGATATGTCATCTATGTTGTATTCTGAATAAAATATTGAAATGTGAAACTTCCACATCATTGCATTCTGTTTTTATTCACAATTTGTACAGTGTCCCAACTTTTTTTGGAATCAGGTTTGTATATAGATAGACTAGTTTTCAAAATAACCTTTAAAAGAATTACTTTCAAATCGACCGGAGGGGGACATGGGTTGATTACGATCTCTTTGAAGTCACCAGGGATCTTCGAGGTGTTTCTGCTCAGCATCGGCCAAGCAACAAAAGTGATAACGGTGGCAATTCAACACAGATTCCTTGGTGTCAGGACGTTAATTTATATGCAAATGTCAAAAGGCTTAGAGTATCTCTGATATTCAATGGAACCAACCATTTTGACAGTCCAGTCACTACAACAGTTTTACTGTTTTTACTATATTTTTGATCAAATAAATGCAGCCTCTGTGAGCAGAAGAGACTTCTTTCAAAAACTTTAATAAATCTTTCAGACCCCAAACTTTTGGACGATAGAGTATGTTGAGGAGATTCAACAACACCCCTATGGCCAATTGAACAGACTAGGCTTTGCAATATAAAGTTATATTATTTTTGATGAATAAATCAGCTCTAAATATTTAAAGGGGTCATGAACTGGCTTTTTTAATTTTATTATACTGTTGTCTGAGGTCAGTTTATGACGTTCACGTGGTTTTTACATTCAAAAACATCATAATGAACAAGTAATAGGCTATTTTCTGGTTTTGAGCCTCTCTCATGGAATGCTCGGTTTTTATGGGTGTGCCGTGCTGAAGACTTGGAAGTAAACACCCACTGCTATGATTAGATAAGCTTTGCATATTATAATGAGCTCCGTTTCCCCCGCGAGCACATGTGAGGGATTATTTTATAAGCGTGTGGGGAAACAGCAACCAGAATGATTCGGCCACAGGGCTCGCAAAATGTCTTTATCAAACAAACACAATGATTTATCTCTCATCCACCCACAATTAATTGGAATGTTATTTTTTATTACTTGGCCCGCCCGATCAGTGGATATAACCGCGAACCATGCATCACACACACACATGCACGCACGTACAGGCCTCACTGCAGAGTCAGACAAATCAAAGCATGATCAAGATTTCCGCGGCTGTATTTTTCCTTAAAATATCAAGTCAAGAGAGTGAACAACGCACTTGGTAGCCTGTCTGGAAAACACATAGCCCTGGGACGTTGGGCTTTGTGAGCCCTAGCCCATACATGTGACAGCGTGCTAAGTTATGTTCAATTAGACACATACACATAATCAATAGATATCAAATGATCTGTAACAATGCAATACTATCACATATAAAAAACATTTTTACTCACATATGTGTGTTGCTTCATTCATTCATGTAATCTCATCCTGTCTGCAAATCCAGTCTCTTGTTTACAAATGAATCCGTGGTGAAATCTTCCCCACGTGAACTGGATCTTCATTAAAAATAAAGTTCATCCATGCATTCATAATATTGGAATCCGAATGAAGCTTATGCAGTATGTTTATTGCTTGGAAGTTCGATCTGGTTTAGCTCCACGAGTCGGTGGGCGGGGCTACAGAATCAGGCATACTTCTTCTTATGTTGAGGTGGTGTTTCACCACAATCTGACGTCACAGCCTGGCACATTCTGAGATTGAGTGTTTGTTGGGTCTGGTGTCAATAGAAGCTTTTCTTTGACTAACAAGGAAGTTTTCAGCTCTGAAACTTACAGGATATTCTTATATTACCATGACCTTTTATATATCAAAAGCTCAAGGGAAAGTTGATTTCCCCATTCATCATCCCTTCAATATTTGGATACAATTCTCCAGTAAGAACAACTGGTGACATGAATAATTAATTGTTTATAAAAGCATTGAAACCCATATTTTTAATCATTTAAAAATATATAAAATTTTATGTAATATATTAATGTATTTATTTATTTTTTTTCCATTTGAGGATATCCTTGGATGTCCCCCAATGAAGGTTTGTGTCAAACTTAGCTCATACACTCACACTCTCTAGCCCTGACACAATCAATCTCACAAACAGCAATGAACATACAGCAGAACATTCATTCTCGTCTTTCCATCACGCGTGCTTCGACTAATGGCTTTGTGTTGGCAGCAAACATCTGCCTTCTGAGGTCAGAAAGAATACGTCACCATGGTGATCAGTGCTGCGGGCACCTCTTAACATACTTCTGTATTCCTCTGACCAGGTTTTACTCTTGACCTTTGACCTGCTCTGTTCCTCTGGAAATACAGTAGGCACTATCTCTCTCGCTCTCTCTCATGCAACCTACTCGATTCATCTCAGTGCTTCACTTATATCTGCTGTCCTGCCTGACGTACTGCCTCTTTACGCTGCAGCATAAACAGAAGTGGCAGCTTCCATTCATTCTCTCTTTTCAGAGCTATTGGACACAAGAAATTTTATCACAAGATAATCGCATTCAACTGCCAAACGGCATGTGTAGACTGTCAAGTGCAGAATATCTTCCTTTTTCGATCCACACTGACAGATACACTGTGCGTGGGGCTAAAAGTTTGTCAATGTGAGCCTTGTGGGTAAAACTGAGGAGTAAAACCCTTAATACACACACATACCCCCTGTCTCTTCCTTCAATTCTCTTCCTCTCCCCCTGGAATTTCCCCTTTAATTCTTCCCAAATAGATAGCATTAGAGAGAGATTACATGAAGATGAGGCAGTAATTGCTGTAATGTGGAGAGTGCTCCGCATCCAAACAGCTCTACACTTCCACACAAACTCACTGGCATTGCTCGGTTTTCTCCATCTATAATTCATTCCTCCTGGGCTTTGTGGCTGTCCTTTCTCAGTCTGAAGAAAACTCTTATTTACACTACTGCATGGATCAAACAAAGAGGTCAGAGTTTGTCTGATTTGACTGGTCCAGTTTATCCCTGCTGGTAGATGCTGTAACTATATTATCGGGGGCCAAAAAGCATATTTCTCTATATGGTCACTGCATGTAAAATAGTTAGGATTTCTCATGAGATTGTGGCTGTTTCTCAATTCCAAGAATGCAAAGAACGGACTTGTCATTGAGACCGGTCTTACCAGGCGACCTTCAAAGAACAAACTCAGAAGGATGCGAGCGGACACAGAACGCATGAGAATTGTTTTGTGAGAATTGAGATGTGCTGCGATCTTGACCGTCCAAGCATATCATTAGTAATGGCTAATACACAATAAATACAACATAACACCACAAACAAATGTCTCAACCTATTAAAACATTTCTTTCATATTATTATAGATATAGATTATTTATTATTCATATAATTTTAAATGTTTTTATTAAGGGTGTCACAATATACTGGTATTGGCGATAATCGTGATATTCAAAGCTTGAAATATCGACATTGTGTTAATTTAGGATGTGACCAAGCGGCAACCTCCCCCAGTTTCTATTGAAGCCTATACGGAAGTGATTTTTCTGCAAAACTGCAATTCATCGATTCATCAGGCTCCAAAATGGAGCAGAATCTCATTGAGCCCCATGTTAAAATGTTAGAATGTTTATAACTCATTCGTTTACATTATATAAAGCCTTAAAGTTCTGCATAATTAAGGGCGTGGTCACTTTGAGTGACAGGTGGATTGTTTGCTGTCTGTTAGTCATCACGTCACCTCAGCTCTGCCCAGCTCTGCGGGAGCCTCTTTGCCCATTGTCAGTTATCTCGGAGTGACGCGCAATGATGCGCTGCCAAGATGGCAACGGCCAGCTCGATCGTACTTTATACACTTCAAAACTGCTCTTCAGAATCCTATGGGTGACGTCACAGTGTTACAACACAGAAAGGACGGAGACAAGAGATACAGGTAACTGATGTTTATTTGAACAACCAGAAGAGATGATGGCAGTGTAGATGAGTGAGCTTGGAATAAGCGAGTTTCTGATGAGGAATACTGAGTGATACAGTCTTTGTACTTGAAGTTGAAGCGGGCTGGAGACAGACTGGAATGAAGGAGATTCCGGGAGGATCAACACGAGATGAGGGAACACGATGGAGACTTGGAGAAACACAGGAGACAGGTAAGTAGAGTTTAGCAGTCCTTAAGGCGAGCATGCAGGTAAGCACTTGATGCTAACGAGACCGGACAAAGTGTGTCTTTTGTGCTGCTGGTGGTGACTGTGCAGATAAGGTGCAGGTGCAGGTGTTCGTGATCAGTAATGAAGAAGTGCGGTGTAATTGGGTGATGATGGAGCCTGGAGTGTCTGTAACATTACCCCCCCCACGGCCCACTCTTGACGTTGTGGTGGTCGGCCTCTGCCCCAAGGCGCAAGTCTATTCGGATGACTGCCGTGAAAAGTGTCGAGCAGGTTAGGGTCGAGAATGTTTTTCTAGGTACCCATGAGCATTCCTTGGGACCGTAGCCCTCCCAGTCCACGAAGTATTCCAGAAGACCACCATGGTGCCGGGAGTTCAAGATGTCCTGCACCTAGTAAGTCCTCTAGGATGAGAGGAAGGGGGGCTTCAGTGGCTGATCCAGGCTCTGTGGAGACAGAAACAGAGGGGTAGTGAGGTTTCAACAAAGAGACATGGAAGGTGGGATGGATTTTGTACTGAGGGGGTAGCTGGAGTTGGTAAGTGACTGGTTGATCTGCTTTACGATGGGGAAGGGGCCAATGAACCTGGGACTTAGCTTCTTGCACTGCAGACACAGCCTTATGTCCCTGGTGGACAGCCAAACCTTCTTTCCTGGTTGATACGTGGGAATGTTGGAGCGACGAAGGTTGGCTGTCATTCTGCGTCTGCACAGGGCCCGTTGAAGCTAGTGGTGTGCGGAGTCCCAGACCCTCTCGCTCTCTCAGAACCAGTAGTAGATCGCTGGAACATCCAACAGTTTCCTGGACCAGGGGAACAATGGGGGTTGGTAACTGAGTACACACTGGAAGGGAGTAAGACTGGTGGTAGGTTGACGTAGGGAGTACTGTGTGTACTCGGCCCAACCCAGGAACTGGTTCCAAGAGTCCTGGTGGCCGTGACAGAAGGTACGGAGGAAGCGACCAATCTCTTGTATTTTCCGCTCTGTCTGCCTGTTCGACTGCGGATAATACCCAGAGGAGAGGCTGATGGTCACACCTAGGAGTGAGAAGAATGCCTTCCAAACCTTTGAAATGAACTGCGGCCCTCTATCTGATACGATGTCCTCGGGAATACCGTAATATCTGAAGATATTATTTAACATAAGCTCGGCAGTTTCCATGGCTGTGGGCAGTCCTTCCAAAGGAATCGGATGGCAGGACTTTGAGAATCTGTCAATCACCACTAGGCTACAGGTATGGTTATCAAAAGCAGGTAGGTCGGTAATAAAGTCGACTCCTAGGTGTGACCAGGGTCGGTTGGGAACAGGCAGAGGATGAAGCTTTCCGGGGGGAAGATGTCAAGGGCTCTTGGAGATGGCGCATTCCTTGCAATCCCGTACGTACCTTCTGACGTTGGCTGCCATGTTTGGCCACCAGAAGCGCTCTTTTAGCAGCGAGAGGGTTTCATTGACCCCAGGGTGGCCAGTGCCCAATGACGTGTGGGAAGTGTGGATGAGAGGAGTGTGCCATGTCCGGGTGATGTAGAGCAGACCTGGTGGGCAACCCGGCAGAGTGTTGGTGGAGACATTGGAGGAGGGCATAGTTTTTTTTGGACCAGGTGATGGGACTTATGAAGAGTTTCTCAGGGAGAATGGGCTCAGATTCCTTAGTCATTTCCTCAGGACTGCAGAGATTGGATAAAACGTCTGCCTTAATATTCTTTGAACCAGGATGGTAGGAGATGGTGAAATTGAAATGGGTGAAGAATAAAGCCCAGCGGGCCTGTTGTGGATTGAGTTGTTTAGCGTCTCTGAGATACTCAAGGTTCTTGTGATCCGTTAAAACCATGAATGAATGTTGGGAACCCTCCAACCAATGCCTCCACTCCTCAAGAGCCATCTTGAGGAGCTCTCGGTGGCCGAAGAAGCTCTCGGTTGCCGATGTCATAGTTGACCTCCGCCGGGTTGAGTTTGCGGGAGAAGGCGGCGCATGGATGGAGTCTACTCCGGGTCCCCTGCTGCTGGGACAAGACTGCTCCCACCTCTGTGGTTGAAGCGTCGACCTCGACGATGAAGGGTTTGGCCGGATCTGGATTAACAAGGAGGGGAGCGGTGGTGAAGGCTTCCTTAAGGGTCTCGAAGGCTTGAGTTGCAGCGGGGTTCGAGGACAGAGACTTGGGCTTGTTATGTAAGAGGTGAGTAAGTGGACAGGAGATGATACTGTAATCTTGGATGAAACAACGGTAGAAATTGGCAAATCCTAGGAATCTCTGGAGTTCTTTGATGGTTGTGGGTGTGGGCCAGCTCCGAATGGCATCCACCTTCTCCTTGTCCATCCGGATGCCACTGCTGTCGATGTTTTAGCCAAGGAACTGCACTAAGGGTTGGTGGAATGAACACTTCTCTCTCAGGCATTGCAGGATCTCTGCAACGTGATGGCAATGTTTGGCCATACTCCAGGAGTATATTAGGATGTCATCTATATAAACCAATACGGACCTGTGGAGGAACTCCTGGAGTACCTCATGAAAGAAATCCTGGAATGCGGAGGGGGCATTGACCAGTCCATAAGGCATGACGAGATATTCGTAGTGTCCAGTAGGGGTCACGAAGACGGTCCTCCACTCGTCCCCCTCATGTATCCGGATGAGGTTGTAAGCGCTGCGGAGGTCCAACTTGGTGAAGACAGTGGCACCACGGAGATCTTCCAGCACTGTAGGGACGAGAGGAAGTGGGTAGCGGAATTTAACTGTGATCTTGTTGAGGGATCAGTATTCAATACAGGGCTGCAAGCCTCCATCCTTCTTAACCACAAAGAAAAAGCTGGAAGCAGCAGGGGAAGTAGACGGGCGGATGTAACCTTGTTCTAATGTCTCCTTGATGTATTCCTCCATGGCCTTCTCCTCCGGTAGTGACGGGGTAAATCTTCCTACTGACTCACCTGGAAGCAGATCAATGGCACAGTCCCATGGCCTATGTGGACGCAGCTTGGAGGCTCGCTTGGGGCAGAAGACGTCGCTGAAGGGGGCGTAACCGCGAGGAATGTCCACTGAACGATTCTCTACTGGGCTCTCGATGGATGTGGTGCAGACAGACTGCTCTTCGGAACATGGAGAGGATGGAAGCAGTTCGGGAAGCAGCTGTCACCCCACTTCAGGATTGTACTGCTCCAACCATGGGCGCCCTAGAATCACGTCAGTGGTGGACTCCTCCAGAACCAGCAGATGTTGTTGCTCCATGTGCAGGATACCCACTTGGAGTTGGACGGGACCAGCACTGGAATGCACTTGTCTTCGGCTGAGGGGTTTGCCAGTTACCGAGTGGATTTGGTAGGAGGACGGCGTAGCTGTTGTCTTGAGCTTGAGCTGACGGCAGAGGGCGCCAGAGATGAAGTTGCCGGCTGACCCAGAGTCGAGAAGGACACAAACTGGAATGCTAATACCAGCAGCAGTTAGGTTCACAGGTTAGGTTAGTGGTGAGTGGCTTCATTTTACTAGCAGAAGGGAAAATGGCACTCACCATGGGACGAGGAGGACAAATGGGACACTTGGAGATGAAGTGCTCAAAGGAACCACAGTACATACATCGACTCTGGGTCAGCCACCTCTGCTGTTCAATCTGGGTCAGACGCGTGCTTTCCAGTTGCTTCGTGGGCTGGTTCGGGCGGGCTGACAGATTCTGGTCAGTGGAGGAAAGGAGAGAATAGTGGCTGGACCTGGTGTTCTTCGATACACAACTGCACGGCTATTCTGGGACCAAAGGGTTTCCACCCAGCGAAGCGCTTTGCCACTTAACTGTGAGATTATAAATGCTACCTTAGCGTGATCGTCGGGGTACAGGTGCGGTTGCATCTCCAGGACCAGCGAACACTGTAGAATGAATCCTTTGCAATCCTCCGCCAAACCAGAGAAGGGTGCCAGTTTGGCCATGGGACTGTGGTAAACAGAAGGTGAAGGAGAGGTGGTGGTGTTTACGGAAGTGGTCGCTGGTGGATTAGATGGAAGTGCTTGGCGGACAGCATCCACAAGCTCTTGAAAGGGTTCTTAATACTGGGTGCTTATACTGGGGTTCAGCGATGTAGGTCCGGTCTTCTGTTACAACACAGAAGGGACTGAGACAAGAGATACAGGTAACTGATGTTTATTTGAACAACCAGAAGAGATGACGGCAGTGCAGGTGAGTGAACTTGGAATAAGTGAGGTTCTGATGAGGAATACTGAGTGATTCAGTCTTTGTATTTGCAGGTGAAGCGGGCCGGAGACAGACTGGAACGAAGGAGACTTCCTGGAGGATCAACACGAGACGAGGGAACACAATGGAGATTTGGAGAAACACAGGAGACAGGTAAGTAGATTTTGGCAGTCCTTAAGGTGAGCATGCAGGTAAGCACTTGATGCTAACGAGACCGGACAAAGACTGAGTGCGTGATTGTGTCTTTTGTGCTGCTGGTGATGACTGTACAGATGAGGTGCAGGTGTTCGTGATCAGTACTCGGGTGAAGGAGTGCGCTGTGATTGGGTGATGGTGGAGCCTGGCGTGTCTGTAACACACAGACACTACGTCCATCTTTTTTTACAGTCTATGAGTGTGACAATATACCAGTATTGGCGATAACCACAATATTTAAAGTTAATAGGACTCTTATGATAACATGACACGTACATAAATACTCCAGTGTCCCGAGTCCCGAGTTTTTTTTTGCACATTCTTACAGCCATAAAAATAGTTCAGCTTTGTTTAATGTCAAAGTAGTTATATTTCGTTTAGTTTCTTCATTAAGTTAATTTAGAAAAAACAAACAAAAAAATTGGAGCAATTTTTGTTTGTTAAATTAAAGTTTTTGTTGTTTAAAGTAATGACCAAGTGGCCAGCGGCCGACAGTGAGTTAACATGTTTGATCAATTTAGCCTCTCAAATCAACACTTGACTTGTCTTGCCTATAATAAAATCCATAGATGAAAAATACTTCAAGCATATCACAATGTTAGTTTATATGTTTACTATCACCACCACAGTAAAAATGCATTTTTGACAATCTGAGGCAGGCTGATGCTGCTCGCAACTTGCTTGCAAACAAAACGGTCTATACATTCTAAATGAACAAATAAAATAAAAAAACATGCAGTTTGTCTTACCTTACACCTCTCCACAAAATGAATATAAATCCATTATATTATGGATAAGTATCCTTAGGCTACTTTTAGTTTCACTGGCGGACGTTTGCGTGTTGGCTTAATGCGTTATTGATAGGCTACTCATTTGCGATGATGCATGTTGCAGTAGCAACTACTGTCCTATATAGCCTATAACATGCTCACACATTTATTTTTAACAATTTGCCAGGAGTAATATATATATATGCATCTGGTTGTTATATGCAATATATGCAATATATGCATCTGGTTGTTTAAACCACACACACACATATATATATATATATATATATATATATATATATATATATATATATATATATATATATATATATATATATATATATATATATATATATACACAACCAGATGCATTTACACTTGTCCAGTTTCGTCTGAAATGTGTCCCAGACCACCTTCTGAATTGATTTGTTTGAGAATTTCGAAAAACATTTACTCCTGACCTTTTCACAATATGATAGATATCTCAGAGAAAACGAATGAAGTGAACAGGTGTAAAAAGGCAGTTGAAGGAACACGTGCTGCTGCTGGTGGGGATCCAGGGAACACGCTGCTGCTGCACCAGTTAGTGCCAGTCTTGACGGTCGCGGGAGCATGGTCTTGTAAGGTCCATCCGTTAGCCCAAGGACGGAATCTAACGGCCTGGTCAAAGGACTTCTGCGTGTAAGCCTTTTCAGCACTTCTGTTGAATTCACTTAATTTATGATCATCGAATTTTAAATCTGACTCCATTTCTTTGTAACTTTGTTACATTTGTAAAGTTTAGTTGTTTAATTTGTAAAGTTTAGTTGTTTAGTTAAGTTTAGTTGTGATTTAATTTGGATCGTTGATTTCTCTTAGTATCTCTTAATTTCAAATATTCGTTCCTCCATGGGACCCGGAGTCGCTCAGAGGATAATGCTCGCGATTAATTACATTACCTCACGGATGCAAATTAGTCAGTTCTGATATTCCAGAGGATTACAGAGTGAACTATTTTACCTTTAAGTGAGTCGCACACGCTTACTCATAACAGAAAGTGTAATTTTAGTAATAGTCACGAGAGCTGCAACTTGTTAATAACAGTGACAGTCAGAAATCAGATTTCCCCTCATGCTGTGTGCCATGCTCCGGTCATGGGGTCCTCGGTATGAATCTGCCCTGACAGAAAGATTTACGGAAACTCCTACAAACTCCTCATGCGACACTACTAGAATAATGATTTCAGAAAGATACAGAATAAATCAAGATTAACATTTATTTTGGCCAGACAGAACTTAAATATCATAATTAAACATGAATCCGTGGTACACAACTTTCAGCATAAAAATATAAAATACAATTAAGTAATATGAAAATAGTTTCAAAGAGTCATATCTGGCACAATACATACAGTGTGTGTGAGTGCCTCTTATGACACTGACACAAAACTGCATGGGGGTTCTGTCTACAGAATGTTCCCAAATGGCAGCCCTGCCACCCTTCCTTAAATACCCAGACCAGAACAAAGGGTTGTAAATATTTGCAACACAAACACCTAGTTTGGGGGAGAGGATCAGATATCTTTGGAGAGACCACTCAAAAAGGGAGAACACAATTCTCATATGTTTCAATCTTTCTAACCCTACCAGTGACTTCACTGGTGTTGAGACCATTTTACCAATCGCACTATGACCTTTGAAAAGACACCAGACATGAAAGGGATAAAACAATAGATTCACAAGATAAATCATATGTAGTATATCTGCATTTGAGACTTGAATCAGGGGGAAGGGGGGAAAGGGAGGTAGAGAGGGGGAGAGGGTTTTGGTCAGGGCGTTGGATCTCAGCTTTTGTCTTAGCAGTAAAACCACTCCTTACAGTCTCATGTTGTTTCCACCAGTGCAAGCACATCTCATAGTTTATTTTAATTAATTAATGTCTATTTACATAATGTATATTTATGTATTTGTATTTACAATCTAGTCATGGCCAATACGGCCTGTTTGTAGATTTTTTTTTTGTTCAAATCTATTATACGATTAAAACTGATCTAGAAAAACTGTGCGACCACATTGCTACATAAAATTTCTATAGGCTAGATATTGCAATATATCTATATCATTAATTATTTTGGCCACAATAACTGTGGTGTGAAAAATGTAATATCGTGACAGCCCTAGTTTTTATTTTACCGCGTATAGCCTATTTATGAAAAAAAAAAAAAAATATGCCAATAAAAATACTGCATGCTTTGTTCAGGTTATCACTTTGAAATTAAGCAAAACAAACAGACAAATGTTTACTTTCTTGAGCCGTCATGAATTTGTGAGCTTGCAACGGGAATCTCTTAAGTGAGAATGAGAAATTTAAAGCTACAGGCTTCCGTATGTCGACTGCCCGCAGCGTCTTCTGGGATTTCTAATTCTCTCAAATCTGCATTCGATGTATCCTCGATATTAAGAACACATCTGGGTACTTTCATGTATTTTCTGTACTTGCGTTCTTGGGTATTGGAATTGAAATTCGACGGTTGATGATGATGAAATGAAAATCAGCCCATGATTTACTCACCCTCAAGTCATCCTAGGTATATGATATATATATCTTCTTTCAGACGAATAAAATCTGAGTTATATTAGAAAAGTCCTGGCTAATCCAAGCATTATAATGGCAGTGACTTGTTGGTTATTTTTTGTCTTCATTCTTGTTCATTCTTTGTTATTCATCTGAAAGTCCATAAAAGTGCATCTACCCATCATAAAAGTGCTCCACACGGCTCAGGGGGGGTTACTAAAAGACTTGTGAAGCGAAGTGATGCGTTGGTGTGAGAAAAATATCCATATTTAAAACTTTATAGACTAAAATAACTAACTTACAGCGGACCACAATTGTACGGGAAATTGTAGCAAAAAAACAACAGTGCTCTAACAACAGTTATTAGCTGAATACATTAATAAATAACAATTAACATTGAACATGATATATGCAATGAAGACTAAGTTCCAGTGAAGTATCTTAATCCTCTATGATGTCTTTAAGTCCACCATTATGTGCGTATTTTGAGTGGCATTTTCTCTCTGCAGATGATAAGGTTGTGGGATGTGACAGCATCTGAAATATACAATTGAGTTTAGAGTTACAGTGTCTTTTCCAGTTTATGTAAAACCAATTGTTTATGAAGGCAACAATTGACAGTATGTGAGCTCTTCTTACAGTGTTAAAGGTGTCATGAACTGGCTTTTTAATTTTTTTTATACTGTTGTCTGAGGTCAACCTATGACATTTGCGTGGTTTTTACATTCAAAAACATAGTAATGAATAAGTAATAGGCTATTTTCTATTCTGAGTTATGATGGGCGTGCCGCACTGAAGACTTGGAAGTAAACGCCCACGACTAGGATTAGATAAGATTTGCATATTTAATGAGCTTTGGCTCCCGGCGAGCACACATGAGGGATTGTTTTGAAGCATGTGGGGAAACGGCAACCGGAATAATTCGCCCACAGGGCTCGCAAAACGTCTTTATCAAACAAACACAATGATTTATCTCTCATCCACCCGCTATTGATTGAAATGTTATTTTTTTTATTACTTGGCCTGTCCGATCGGTGGATATAAGCACGAACTGTGCATCGCACACACACACACACACACACACACACACACACACACACACACACACACACACACACACACACACACACACACACACACACACACACACACACACACACGCACACACACCAAGTACGTTGCAGACATGATCAAAACTTTCTCTATTGTATTTTTCCTTCAAATATCAAGTCAAGAGAACAACGCACACCAAGAACCACAAATAAAGGATTCTCCAGCCTGTGACAGTGTGCTGAGGTATGTTCAGTTAGACACGTACACATAATAGTACGTACACATATCAATAGATCTATATCAAATGATCTGTAACAATGCAATACTATCACATATAAAAAACATTTTTTACTCACATTAGTGTGTTGCTTCATTCATTCACGTAATCTCATCCTGTCTGCAAATCCAGTCTCATTTACAAACGAATCCGTGATCAGAAATGAAGGAACAAACGCGCAATGTCTTCCCCACGTGAGCTGGATCTTCATTAAAAATGAAGTTTATCCTTGCATTCATAATATTGGAATCCAAATGAAGCTTATGCGGTATGTTTATTGCTTAGAAGTTCGATCCGGTTTAGCTCTATGTAGGCCTGTGTCATGTCAGGCACGAGTCGGTGGGCAGGGCTACAGAATCAGGCGTTCTTCTTCTGTTGAGGCGGTGTTTCACCACAATCTGACGTCACAGCCTGGCACATTCTGAGATCGAGCATTTGTTGGGTCTGGTGTCAATAAAAGCTTTTCTTTGACTAACAAGGAAGTTTTCAGCTCTGAAACTTACAGGATATTTTTATATTACCTTGACCTTTTATATATCAAAAGCTCAAGGGAAAGTTGATTTCTCAATTCATGACCCCTTTAAAAGGAAAAAGTGAGATGAATGCATGGGATAGCTTTAATTTTTTTTGTGTGTGACTGTGTTTATGCATAAAGTAATTAAAACAAATCTAACAATATGGATCATACATTTAATATCTATTACTTGCTTAGTGGAGAAGAGAAATATCCTGAACAGAGCTAGTCACACTTACATGTTCTGTTAAACTAAAAAGAAAAAAAGACATTATTGGTAGGACACCAGTTACAATTTGAAAGTTAAAATTGAGACATTTTAAGAAAGAAATCATTTACCTGTTGAGAGTGTGTTGACAATCTGTGTAATTGGATGGCTGAGCTCCAGAAAATCAGTAATGAGGTGGCTTTGACAGTTACAGATTTGAAAAAGAAAAAGGCAGGAATAATTTTAACACAAAGAACAATTTCAGCATATACGTGCTAAAATGCATGGTCAGCATATACCATTTATAGGCCATACAGTTCTAAATAGAACTGATACTACGTGTAAAGAGCCTTTAAAGAACCATCTTATGTACTAATACTCTAACACTGTAATGAGAATTAGTAGACGTGTAGGCACAACATTACTTATAGTCAACGGAATGTAAAGGGACCAAATCAAAATAATGTGAACTAATTTTTTTTTGCCCTTGATAATTTTGTAGGGCAAGTACGTGAAAGTGTAAAATTGACTTTACCTGTGGACACATGGCATGATTCCTGCAATTAGCAATTGTGGGTGTTTTCGGTATGTGACATGATTCACTCCACTTTCAGTCGTTATTTAAACAAACTACTTTTTTTTTTTTTTTTTTTTTGCAAAAAAAAAAATTTAATAAACAATAATAATAAGTTGCAGCCTGAAAATAAGTACAATCAACTTGGATGTTTAAGTAATTTCAAGTAAAAATAGTTTAAGTAAAAAATGAGTTTTTATCTTGTATAACTTTTAAAAAAACATTGACAATTGCTTAACTTATTTTGATGAGTTAAAACAATGTAAAAACATATGTTGTGATAACTTAATGATCATATCATTTTTACAGTGTGGAATTAAACAGTTTAGGTCAGTAACGTCTGAAATTCAGTTCATTAATTAAGTTCAAATTCCCTTTTTCCTGCACAAATAACTACTGGGATGCATGTTTGTATGCATGTTAACAGATTTTTGAGAAAGGCAAAATGTCTTAGCATGTGTCATTCATTATGTCATGGCATTCATTCCTTAACAGAGCAGCTGTTGTCTTATTACAAAACATTCTTGCATCTGTCATGTCTGATTGCGGGACCATGCCACTAAAGGTGAACAAAGTAGTCTGAGCCTCAGACAGCACTCTGAGTTATCTAGTGCTCATCGCATCTCAGAAAAAAGAGAATAAGAACATGAGTAAGAATAATGAACTTCATTAAAAAGATGTTTGAGCTACTGTATAGAACACGTGTTGGAGGATCCTTGGAGTCCCATTTCCAATAAATAAAAAAAAAGATCTTTTCACTCACATGTGCATAAAAAAGTGGCATAATTTTCCAGCCTATTCATGTCTTTTTTGCTTGTTGGATGGGATGAATATAAATTTAGGTTGCGTTAGGTTAGAGAAAAGGAGATGGTCAAATGTATTCATTTAACAGTCCCACAGTGAGCTATAAAATGAAATAAAGGAAGGAGGACGCATGTATGAGACAGTGTGTATATCCAGGTGGGTGTTTGAAGCTAGCGGTGAGTCTTGTGCTCATTAATTTTCTCATTTAGGCTGAACAGTGAAGTGTGCAAACAGCAATGCAGGTCCTGCCTGCTAATGAGCGAGAGAGTTTCATGTGCTTATGCTTAAATAACCAACATTTGCTAGGAAGCGCTTTGATGTGTTTTGCTAATCAATAGTGCATCTGTAGAGAACGCTTGCTGTTGTAAACATCACTCAGCCTGATACACTCTGATTCAATTCAGCTCTGTGCAGCCTGAAACCCCTCCATGTGTCTGTGGCTCTTTATCCCTGCTGTGGAGCTCTACTGTCGCTCTCTTTCACTGCACTCTGGGCTTTGGCTGGAGTGTGTGTATCCACAGAAGTGCTTCTCTCTTACTCGGTTTATGTGCTCTGAGAGTTTAACTCTATATGGGGCGGATTCACTAAGAATTGTGCCTGCTGATAGTGTTGTTTATTTGAACACACAGTCTGCTTTGTTTTGCCACTGTCTGCAATTCACATGTAATTATCCAAATCAGTTAACACGGGAAAGTGCTGACAAATCTGTACTGTTTGCAGAGTAATTATTTAAAAATATTCACTACAGTTCAAGAGTTTGGGGTTACGGTTTTTAATTAATTTTGAAAGACATATTAGTAATATTTATATGTATACAATAAGTTCCCATTAGGTATCATTAGTTAATGCATTAATGTTAATGAAAACAACAAGCAATTCATTTGTTATAGTATTTAGCAATAATAAATAAAAATGCAACTGTTCATTGTTAGTTCATTGTAAGTCTATTAATAAATAATATTAACAGATACAACTTTAGATTTTAATAATGTATTCGTAATAATATTAGTGTAGAAATGAACAAGAACTAAGATTAATAAATGCTGTACAAGTATTGTTCATTCTTAGTCCATGTTAATTATTGTATTTAAAATGTAATGTCTTTAATTTATTTCTAATTGAAATATTTTGTAATATTAAATATCTTTACTAGCATATTTGCTGAACAAAAGTATGATTTTTTTAAACTTTGAACGGTACAGTATATTTTCCTCATTTGTTTTTAAAATCATGTTTAATTGTTTTTATTCAATTATATTATTCAGAATTTTAATTTATATTCATAATTAGCCTAATTTATATAGAAATGGGTCATAAATTTGTAAGGGTGGATCCTCTACAGCGGTTCTGACTGCAGGGTTGCCGAATGACTAAAGAAACGTTATCAGCAAGATGATAGAAAACCGTACATTTCTTGTCTTTACCACCCACTGCAGCTTATACCAACGACGGAAATAAGCGCAGTTACAATAGCTAAACGTGGGAGAGCGTGGCTATAATGTGACTATATTGTATTGCAATAGGTAACACTTCAAAGTCAATACCAAATCAAAACTAGTTAGCACATCATTTGTAGTTGAAAGAATTTAATGACAAAATCTAGTTATGGTTACACTTAAAATAGTTACAAAATAAATGTATGAGATGATGAAAACTTATACCAAAATCGTATCCAGCATGAATGTTACCTGAGAGAGAGAGAGAGAGAGAGAGAGAGAGACAAAGAAGAGAAGAGAGCAAAGAAGAGAAGAGCCAAAGAGAAGGCCCCAAGAAGAGAGCGCCAGAGCAAAAAGAGAGCCAGAGCAACAGTTACAATCTTCTTTTATCTATTCCTTGACCATGTGACTTAAACCCTAACATGAGCCATTCAAACTGACCAATCAGACCAAACTTCCCCACGGTGTTACAGGTGTGTGACACATTTTGGCCTACAGGCCTTCAGCATTTCTTTGTCTTTAGGAATTCCAAATGGCCCTCCTGGAGAGAGATGGGGTTGAAAACAGTAAAGCAAATGTCTTTGTTCATTTTACAAAATCAAATATCTTTGATTATTTTCAATTCTTTCAGTCCCCTCTTGGCACCATTGGCCACAATCATTGAGTACAAAGGTGGCACAGTCCACAAAGACATGCTTTCTGTTGTGTGTAGATGTCATCTTCAGACTTCTCGTCCACACTTGTTGCAAAAGCAGCTGGTCAGTCTTCAGTCTTTGTTCTCATCTCAGTCCTGCATGAGAAGGCTCCATCAAATGGTGTTGCACCAATCATTGATATGCAAAACGTCCATTGAATCCTTCACACCTTGAGAACAGTCACTGAAGGTTAGAGCAAACGCTTGTCCCTCTTTCTGAGGACACAGGATGTGAACTTGTGCAGCAGGGATCCTGTGATTAAAAGAACATATAGCACAACAAAGAACAAAAGCATACATGGTATTTGTCATTGGTCAGAAGTTTGATGTGGTCAGATTAAAATAGTCTCTGGCAATAAGCCATTAAATCGATGTACTTAATAAACTGGTCAAGGTTGAGAATAAAAGAAGATCTCACAAGCTCTTACATTGTTTCTGGAAAACATTAAAAATAAATTGCATTATAACAAAACAACAATCATTGTTGGCTTAAATCCCCCTTTTCATGAAGAGTAATATTCAGTGTAACCAAATACAGAAATTCAATTCCATAGATGTCCAAAAACATTGTTGCAAGTCAAATGGACAAAATACAAAGACTCAGAAATCAAATAAGTTCAAAATCAAATGCATTGTTACAATACAATGATAAAATAAATGTTTGCACTTAGGTAAGAATGAGAAATGCATAAATTCACGTAAATTTTGATATTTAACTTGGTGAGACACATAATAACTAACTGATTTAGTAAATCTGAAGAAAAACAAAAACATTAACTGGGAGAAATTCACAGTTATAATACAGTCTAGATGTAAAGACTTAAATAAAATAGAATACATTTTGTGAGACAGATGTAGATTTGACTTTGTCTGTGAAGATCAAATCTATGTGGCTGCATTTAGCTGTGGCTATGTGTAAATCATGCCCCAAACACGGCAAGGAGGTTTACAATTGTGATGCAAATTTGGTCCTGTTGTAACAGGAAGCCAGCATGAGAATGTGAGTAAGGTGTGGTTGGCTCAAACCAGTGTTTTTGTTAGGGAGCATGATAAAGTGCAAAGGTCAAAGGTACTGAATCCTGCTGTGATGAAAGCATTTTCATGGTTAATGCAATTGTAAATTACACTGTAGCCACATGGCAATTCTGTGCTCCTGTACATGGTTTTACTGCAGCTATATGGAAAATAGCAGAGTTTTCCACTCAGGAGACAAACAAATTCAACATAGAAACACATGAAACTGGAAATGGCTAAACAATTCCAGTATTAAAGTTATTCCAATTTTCACAAGATACATGGCCTAGAATGCAAAGCATCAACAACCTTTATCCTAAGTGTTTCATACAACACTTAAAGTAAAGCAATCATGTGTTTTAAAGAATAAACTTAACTAGTCTATGTGTATATATTAACACAAACAACTATAATGTGTGTTCAATGCGCACAATGTGTTTAGTACAATTACAAATTTGAAAATACAAACAGGATCATTGCAATTTAGATGTTTAACTATTAAACTCACTGCTATGAGACTGCTAGTCCACTAGCCAGTGAGGTTAATAGCTGAAGGCCTTGCATGAACACTGCGGTTAACTCACTAAGAGTTTTACCTGCAAATGAGCGCTGATCTTTACTCTTAGAAAGTGATTTCCTAGTTTTCTGAAAATAAGGTGGAGGTCGACCTTCACCCAGTGACCAGCATCTCTCCTCTGAGTGGCCTATTTTCCTACAAGAACTGCAAAACCTGTTCTCTTTGCCATAGGATTGAATGCTATGTTCTCCTGGAGTTTGAGGATTTTCATGACTCTCTAATGCTTGTACACCATGCGTACTGGTACATGACTCTGCGCTATTACGGTACTGCATCACCTTAAGAACTGAAATAGGCACACTTTCTTGAGTTGCACATGCATTTTCTGAACTAAACGTTTCAGATTCATTAGAGCAAGTCAGCTCATCTAAGAAGTGAACATGCTTTTTAGTCCCATCGCTGTTAAGCGTTTTGGGAGACATGAACTTTTTAGCATTTAGCTTAGCCTTGAGATCTGCAATGGTCTCCTTGTGATTTTTACACTTTTCAGTCAGGGCTAACTGCTCAGCTAGTAATTTATCTAGCTGTGCTTGAAGATCTTGAATCTTTGCCTCAGACTTTTCTGCTTCTGCATTTTTAGAATGCACTTCTTTACATTTCTCATCTACACTTGATAATAGAAATGGTATCACATTATGTAGCCTTTTAAAACTTATGAAGTTTAAAGCCTCAATTATTTTACCATGTTTTGATTTCTTTTGGTGTTTGCCAATTATGTCCCACCATCGAATCATTTCATCATCTGAACTTTTAATTCCAATATACTCTGTCTTGAGTTTGGACAAGGTAGGCTCAACTTTTTCACTCCATAAAGCAAACAATAAGTCACTGTTATCAGAAATTTTCCCTTCCATCCCCGAGGAGATAATCTGAATATTCTCGGATTGTACAGTAATGGGACTATTGAAGCTATTTAAAACCTTCTAATTTCTGTTTCATGCAATTCATAAACAATGAAAACAGACTTACCAATTCCTTGGTCAAAAGGTCAGCTTTAATCCATTCACAAGATCAACTGTGAAAAAATGTCCTCATTCTGATGAATTTCAGAAGATTCACTGCAAGGGATTCCCGGTTTCGGCACCATCTGTAAGGGTGGATCCTCTACAGCGGTTCTGACTGCAGGGTTGCCGAATGACTAAAGAAACGTTATCAGCAAGATGATAGAAAACCGTACATTTCTTGTCTTTACCACCCACTGCAGCTTATACCAACGACGGAAATAAGCGCAGTTACAATAGCTAAACGTGGGAGAGCGTGGCTATAATGTGACTATATTGTATTGCAATAGGTAACACTTCAAAGTCAATACCAAATCAAAACTAGTTAGCACATCATTTGTAGTTGAAAGAATTTAATGACAAAATCTAGTTATGGTTACACTTAAAATAGTTACAAAATAAATGTATGAGATGATGAAAACTTATACCAAAATCGTACCCAGCATGAATGTTACCTGAGAGAGAGAGAGAGAGAGAGAGAGAGAGAGAGAGAGAGAGAGAGAAGGGAGAGAGAGACAAAGAAGAGAAGAGAGCAAAGAAGAGAAGAGCCAAAGAGAAGGCCCCAAGAAGAGAGCGCCAGAGCAAAAAGAGCCAGAGCAACAGTTACAATCTTCTTTTATCTATTCCTTGACCATGTGACTTAAACCCTAACATGAGCCATTCAAACTGACCAATCAGACCAAACTTCCCCCACGGTGTTACAGGTGTGACACACATTTGGCCTACAGGCCTTCAGCATTTCTTTGTCTTTAGGAATTCCAAATGGCCCTCCTGGAGAGAGATGGGGGTTGAAAACAGTAAAGCAAATGTCTTTGTTCATTTTACAAAATCAAATATCTTTGATTATTTTCAATTCTTTCAAATTGAAAATACTATACATTACTATATTGAAAATGTATATAGAGCATGTTTAGCACCTAGTTAAACTGGGTTGTATAGGTGGTTAGTAAAAAATATACTGCAAAGTGACAGCTGATCTCTCTCTCTCTCTCTCTCTCTTTGTGTGTGTGTGTGTGTGTGGTATTATGATCAGTTTAGCTGGGGACCTCAGGAGTATAAAAAAAATCTGAGCCAAAATATTAAAGAAAGACAGAGAGACTATTTCTGTGTATGTGGAGTTCATCTTTCATCTGTCTTTCCTTTCTTCTGTCCTCTGTTCCATCCCTCATTCCTCCTCGCTCCATTCCTTTATCAGTCTCCTAATTCTGCTTTTCAGGTTGCCCTTAATTGTGTCCCTCTTGTCCATCTCTGTCTTGCTATCTAGACAGTATAATAGGAATGTTACACATGTTTCTCATACAAAGTATGTTCCAAACAGTAGACAAGTATCGTAATATCTGCTCCCTTATGTGGAACCTTGTTTTGGCAAAAGTCTCAAAGGTCAGCACCACATGTTATCACAGATAACTCAATCCCAGAATCCATTGTAATAAGATGAGTGAAAATTTTAAATGAAGATGGCTGAAAAGGTCAAAGGTTTACCAATATAAAGTTTATTATCAAAAAAACAAAAACCAAAAAAAGAAAACGTGACAAATGTCACGAAAAAAATTGACCGGATTCACAAAAATCTTCTTAAAAAAAAAAACAAAGAAATACAAGCTGACCTTTACATCAAGTGTGAACTCATGAACCCATGTGTGACAGTTGGCCAGAATTGATGGTTTATAGTTTACTCCTATTGTTTTGTTTCAGAAGACGTTGATTTATCACCATAATCATATCGATTACCATCCAGTTCATTTTGCATGGTTTTCGAAGTGTCAACTTTGAGAGTAACACACACTTGCATTAATGGACTCAGTCAGAGTTTTCTAAAAATCTTTGTCTGTGTTCATCTGAAGAAAGTCATATACATCTGTGACAGCATGAGGGTGTTTAAATAATGAGAGAATTTTCATTTTTGGGTGAATAACCCTTTAAGAATGTCTTATCTTTAGAAGACAATTACGAGTTTTGTTGATTGATGGTTCTTGTGGATCAGGTCTAGCTGATCAGCTCAACATTGAAAGACACCTCAAAATCCGCCTGTAGATTACCATGATAATCATTATAAGAATCCACACTATTTTATTCGTAACTTGAAGATAGCAAGGCCACTTGGCTCAATGTGTTTCCCCCCATTTTTTGAGCATTCAAATACGTGTTTTGTCAAACCAACCTGAAGAATGTGAACCCCAGCACTCACCAAGGTGATTTATTAGGCCTAATGCCATCAGTGATGACAGCAAACACACAATCACTGGCACGACGACTGGTTTTCTGGTGTTCTAAGGGCACACTTATGTTTCAGTCTGATGAGTGGACCAGCGAGGTCCTAGGTTGCCAGATCCTTCTGTCTGTTTGACAGCTCGCAGCAGAGTTCCTCTAGTAAGTGATAATGAGGGGTCTTGGCACTGACTGGCCACCTGCTGAGAGAGTTTGATTTTAATGATCTTACGGACAGCGCCCTGTTAATGAGCTCCCTTCCCTGCACACACACACACACACGGTCATGCACACCCCCTGTTAATGAGCTGTCTGTCTGGAGAGTGGGTGGATAGCAGGTTTAGTGCTGTTGCACATCCGTAATGACTTGCCTTTCCTGCCCCTCTGCTCTCTAGAAGATCACGTTGCGACTACTCAGCTGAGCAAAGACACTCAGTAGCTATGTCCCTCCTTTGGAGTAAGACACATCAGAGTGTTAGCACAGCTGTATGGGCCAGAAGTATTCACACACACATAACCGCGTACATATACACACAACACAGTTAATCATGAACAGCCACACCATTAATCTTAGTTAGTTCTGTCAAGATGCAGAAGGCCTGTATTTGCATCTGGGTGTGTGTGTGTGTGTGTTCGTCTTTCAGCAGAGATTGTAAATGCTAAACAACCTCCCACTGATTGAAACCTAAGGCAGTAACACACCAACACTGATTATACACGTCAAAGGAGAAGAAATATAAAAGGGAAGAGGAGTTGTAATTGCACTGGAAGAAAGGCATTGAGAAAAGAAAATGCATAGATTTTAGAGTTCTTAGAACCAGAGCTGGGTAGTAACTGATTATATGTAATCTGGATTATGTAATTACTTTCCTAAAATTAAACGCATGTAATTAGATATTACATTTTAAAACACTCATAATCAGACAGTTGATATTTTATTGATTAGATACTTAAGGGGTCATGAATTGAGAAATCAACTTTTGATATATAAAAGGTCATGGTAATATAAGAATATCCTGTAAATTTCGGAACTGAAAACGTCCTTGTTAGTCAAAGAAAAGCTTTTATTGACAGATGGCTCAGCAAACGAGGGATCTGTGAATTTGCCTCTGTGACGTCAGAGAGCAGCAAAGCTTCGCCTCAGCAGAAGAAGACCAATGCCTAATTCTGTAGGCCCGCCCACCGATTCGCGCATGACATGTAATAGGTAAATAACAGACCTCCGTGGAGCTAAAACGGATCGAGCTACCAAGCAATAAACATGCTGTTAAATGTTGCAAAATATTGTGCTGTGTCTGGTTGTGGAGGAACACAGTTGCTGCATAAGCGTCCTTCTGATTCCAATATTAGGAATGTTAGGAATGTGGGGTTGAACTTTATTTTTAATGAAGTTCCAGGTCACATGGGTAAGACATTTCACCGCGGATTTGTTTGTAAACAAGACACAGGTTGAGCCTGGATTTGCAGACAGAATGAGATTAAAACTTCTTTTTCCACATTGGAAGTTTTCAAAACAATTCCCTACGTGGGGAGCCAAAGCGCATTATGATATGCAAAACTGTTATCCAATCATAGCAGTGGGCCTTTACTGCTAGTTCATTTTTAGTTAATCTCTGCAAAACTGACTTTTAGGATAGGAGATCCCAAAACTTACTGCCAGATTCTGGAAGATGAATTCTTGAAAAAAAATAGTCTTTATGTATTTTACAACACTTCAGCTTGGGATTCTTATTAAGTGGGGGTAATTTTTTTAGGATTCTTTACCTAACTTAAGTCTCTGAGATCCTGACACCTTGCACTTCTGAAGACTTTTTGTTTTTCATTTCCAGCTTTCATGAACAATTGTATATCACTTATAAATGATTAAATAAAAAAATGTATAGTAGTTATTAAGATTAATGTGGTTTGGAATTGCTAAAATATATATCTATATATATCTGTATATACATATATATACAGTACTGTGCAAAAGTCTTAGGCTCGCTAGTATTTTTACACACAAAAAGTGGGTTTAAGCCAGTTATTTATATCTTTTGCTGTAGTGTATCAGTAGGAAATATCAGTTTACATTTATAAATTAATTGCCATTAATTTTAATAATCCAGTGAGATTTTTGTATGCATAAAGAGTCTGACAATAGTCTCTATTCTCCACATGGAGATTGGATCTCATCTTCATTGAGTCTGTCTGTGATTACATGAGGAAACATAAAAAACTGAGATGTTGAGACTAAATCCAGAAGAACTGTGGCAACGTCTCTAAGACACTTGAAGAAACCTTCCTGCAAAACCACATGAATAGGTGTAGGAATAGATGCAGGTGACAAAAGCCGTTTTAAACGCAAAGGGTGGTCACCCCAAATATCGATTTGATTTAGTTAATAGAAGTTAATTCATAAATAAAAGCTATTTATGTTGTTATTTTTGACAGCATTCTCACTTTAAAGCATTCTGACAAGTGCCTAAACTTTTCACAGTACTGTAGTTTTGCCGGAAGGTTTCCTCAAGTGTCTGGGAGACGTTGCCTCAGTTTTTCTGGATTTAGTCTGTCTCAGTTTTTTCTGTTTCTTCATGTAATCACAGACAGACACGATGATGGTGAGATCAGATCATACCGGCTGCTGTCAGACTTCTTGTGCATAAAAAAAAAAAAAAAAAAAAAACTCACTGGATTATTACAATTTTATATATATTTATAAAAAATATATAAAAATAAAATATAAAGAATGGCTGTTTTTCCATTCATTTTTTTGTAAAAATTGTACAGGGTTACGACCCGAGGTGTGTAAGAGTGTATGCATTTTTTTTTTTTTTTCTGCACAACAATAATTGAATCTTTAATGATGTAATAAGTGCAATTCACATTTGTTCCACAAGGTGGCAATGTCTGATACACAATGATGAAGTGATGTTTACTTACTGCAGACAATAAGTATAATCCTCAAAACTTGAAATGTCTCAGTGATTTACTGCAGAGCAAGAACTGAACGCAATCAAATATTAGTGTCACTGTCACGGTGATGGATCTGGTGAAGAAGCTGTCAGCGATCAAAATATTGATTTTGAAGATGCTGAAAATGATAGTTTTGAGAATATGTTTGAGATCTTGAATATGAGCCAGATGCTGAATGTACTGGGAAATGAGCTCGGAAGAGGACAGTGATGATGGTATAAAACATCTACTCAAACAGAACCAAGCTCCAAAAGGTAACAAAATATGTTACTCTAATTTTATATTATCGCGACAGGTAAAGAGCCATCTGTGTTAGATATAGATCCGGGTCGCTAAAGACCCGAATATGTGAGAATGATTGCCGAAACAGTCATGCATTTAAGGGTTAATAATTGTTTTTAATAATTGTAACACTACTTAATTTGCAATAATTGTTTTTAATAATCGTAACACTACTTAATTTGCAATAATTGTTTTTAATAATTGTAACTACTTAATTTGCAATAAACATCAATTAAAGGGTTGAAACTAATCAGTAATATCTTTTATGTTTTTGAAAGAATTAGTTTGATTAAAAATGCAGTAAAAACAGTACTATTGTAAAATAATATTAAAATTTCAAATAACTTTTTTTACTTGAAAATATTTTAAAATGTACAGGTAATTTATCCCTGTGATGTTAAAGCTGGATTTTCAGCATCATTACTCCAGTCTTTAGTGTCACATGATCATTCAGAAATCATTTAATATGCTGATTTGCTGCTCAAGAAACATGAATTATTATTAGTGTTAAAAAGTGCTGCTTAATATTTTTTGTGTGGAAATCATGTTAGTACATTCTTTTCAGGTTTCTTCAAAAGAAAGTTCAAAAGAACAGAATTTATTTGAAATAGAAATCTTTTGTTATTATAAATGTCTTTAAAACATTATAAAATGACTTTATTGTCACTTTCGATCAATTTATTGCATTCTTGCTGAATAAAAGTATTAATTTCTTTTCTTTCACTTACTGATCTGAAACCTTTGAAATGTACAGCACATTGTGTAGTCTTTTTGCTGTTTGACAGCTTGAATAAAGCCCATGCGACATACAGGGAAATTGCTAAAGAATGGCAGGCCGATCTCAAATCTACCCTTTCTGTCAAAAATACTGGAAAAGGTAGTGTCTTCACAATTATGTTCCTTTTTAGAAAGAAATGGTATCTGTGAGGATTTCCAGTCAGGATTTAGACCGTATCATAGTACTGAGACTGCTCTCATCAGAGTTACAAATGATTTACTCAGCTCTATATTTCTTCACGCCCTGACGAAACTTACCAATTCACAAGATTAACGGAATGCATAGCGGATATAAAATATTGGATGTCTAGTAATTTCCTGCAACTTCAGAAAAAACAGAATTTTTAATTATTGGACAAAAAAACTACGCAAGTAGTAACCTAGAATACTGTCTAACATTTGATGGCTGCTCTGTCAAGTCCTCGTCGTTAGTGAGGAACCTGGGTGTGCTCTTTGATACCAATCTTTCATTTGAAAGCCACGTTTCTAACATCTGTAAAACTGCATTCTACCATCTTAAAAATATATCTAAATTACGGCACATCCTTTCAATGCAAAATGCTGAACAGTTAAATCATGCGTTCATGACCTCAAGGCTAGATTATTGTAATGCTTTACTGGGTGGTTGCCCTGCTCGCTTAATAAACAAACTCCAGCTGGTCCAAAACGCAGCAGCTCGAGCTCTTACTAGAACCAGGAAATATGACCATATTAGCCCGGTTCTGTCAACACTGCACTGGCTCCCTATTAAACACTGTATACATTTTAAAATCTTGCTTATTACTTACAAAGCACTAAATGGTTTAGCTCCCCAGTACTTGAGCGAACTCTTAACGCATTATACTCCATCACGTCTATTGCGGTCTCAAAACTCTGGTCAGTTGATAATACCTAGAATATCAAAATCAACTGCAGGCGGTCGATCCTTTTCCTATTTAGCGCCTAAACTCTGGAACAGTCTTCCTAGCATTGTTCGGGAAGCAGACACACTCTGACAGTTTAAATCTAGACTAAAAACGCATCTCTTTACTATGGCTTACACATAAAACATTATCAATTTCTATTATTCAAATCAGTTAAATGATTGTTAGGCTGCATTAACTAGGTCAGCTGGAACCTGGAACACTTCCCATAACACCTGATGTACTCGTTACATCATAAGAATCTCTCTGTTTATCCCGAGGTTTACTGCAGTCAGCCGGATCCGGGCCGTATCCACATCAGATGGTGGACCTGCGCCTGGACATGACCAATGCATCCCTGAAATGTCTGCAGAGAGCATGTCAAATAAACTCCCCCCGTAAATGCCGCATCGACACGACATCCTCATTAAATCCGTCTCCGGCATGACGACTCCAATCTTTCGAACAATCTTACGAATATCTATTTACCTAATATGACTTAAGACCTGCAATGTTGCCAGAATTATAATCATACACTGTTTGTTCGTCGGCCAGAGGAGAACTGGTATCCCGACTGAGCCTGGTTTCTCCCAAGGTTTTTTTCTCCATTCTGACCCTGAAGGAGTTTTGGTTCCTTGCCACCGTTGCCTCTGGCTTTTGGCTTGCTCAGTTGGGAACACCTAAATTTCATCTATATTACCGATCTGCCCGCATTGACACTATATGATACTTGAAATAAGCTGGATAACATCACCGTTTCACCAGAACGGCTGTACAAATTCTGTTGCATTATTTTCCTGTTAACAATGTGAAGCTGCTTTGAAACAATTGGACTTGTTAAAGGCGCTATATAAATACAGGTGATTTGATTTGATTTGACAGAGTAGACTGGAGTGTGAAAAAAGTTTAGTAAGGCAGAATATCAAACAGGTTTGTCCTGCAAATGCTGATTAGAAACAATGTATGTGACTGTTTCATATGAATAATGAAAGAGAAAGTTGTAGGAGAGGGGAGATTCAGAGGGAAAAAATGGAGCAAAAAGAGTCAAAGAAGGAATGGATGTACTAAAAGGCTACAGAAGTGAGAGCACACACAAAGGCACGCTAAGGAATGAAGCATGAAAATGAGAGTAACAAATGTAGCAAGTGTGAAAGGTGACAGAAAATGGGGAAAGAGAAAAAATGAAATGGCAAGTCAATGAAGATGAAAAAAGCAACCGAATGTGGGAGATAATTGAGATGGTTTGCATAAGTGGCGTACTATGAGATTGCTGATGGGGACTGCTGTCCTTAAATTCACACAACACTTCCTAAACAAAAATACTCACACCCACAAACCTTCCAGTCTTCAAGGAAAGGTCATGATTGAAATTACTAATAAGTATGTACTTGCAAGCATTTGTTCTAGATTTGCATCTCAGTTTCAGGTTTTATCCATCCATCCATCCATCCATCCATCCATCCATCCATCCATCCATCCATCCATCCATCCATCCATCCATCCATCCATCCATCCATCCATCCATCCATCCATCCATCCATCCAATTATCCATCAGTCTGTCTATCTATCTATCTATCTATCTATCTATCTATCTATCTATCTATCTATCTATCTATCTATC